>JAVKPL010003705.1:0-205178 GCA_032173675.1 Gastrolobium villosum
ATCCTGGTACTTTAATTACAACATCGAAACAAAAGACAATAATCAACCATGTGGCATGGACAAACCCCATGCTCACCAAATAAGGCCACAATGCCCAATAGCAGTCTCAGCATAAATAGAATAATCAAAGCGGAAAACATAACAGTAAATCCAGCACATCATCATATCAACTCATCAACTCAGCTCTGGCCTCCTGCCACCTGAGCCCTCAACATTACCTGATCCTGAAATAAGCGTCCCCAAACGTGGGGTGAGATCTCTAACAAGAAATCTCAGTAAGACAAGGGGTCCTCAAGGAGTCTCCACCCCAAGCTCACTTACATGTGTAATATAAGTTCTAAAAACAGTATTTACAACATAAGTTCCAAATCATGCGATGCAGCAATTAATCATGTCATGTGTGCTTTCAAATCTACTGGCCAGAGAAATGTAGGAATACGTCTATGCCTACATGAGTACATGGATACTACCTGCACCTCACCCACATGCTTCTCCATCTTGTATGTACTACATACTCAGGATTGCCGTCTAGGTGGACACCACATGCATATCATAATGGCTCATTACATATAAACAGCTCAACAGCATTTCCAAAATAATCAAAGCATGTAACACAGCATGCATAAACCCATCCCCATGGGACATGGTGGAACATCAAAATGGCTAAACCGAGGACACGAAAGCTTACCTTGCAAGCTAGCTATCCAAGCCAAGAGTCCAACCACTCACTAGTCCTCAAACAGCAGTATCACAATCTGATATGGACCATATATCAAGTCAATATTAATGCACAACATGCATACAACTTAAAGACTACGCCTTTCTTTTACGTTTTACGTCTTAAGGCTTCCAACAAAGCCATAAGCCCTTAATCATATGATTCTGACTTAGTCCATTAGTTATAGAAGTCCAACTTCCTTAAACTAGGGTCCACACACACCCCATAGCTTACTGTTCATACAGTAAAGCTACTGTCTGCGCAGAACCCAGGATATCCGGATATCATGAAGAACATATCCGGATATGTCATATCCGGATATCACACTGGACATATCCGGATATGTCATATCCGGATACCCAGATCCCATATCCGGATATCAATATCCGGATACCATATCCGGATACTGATATCCGGATATCTGTTCGACGAATATCCGGATATCTCACGACAGAATGCAGTTTCTGCATTTCGTGAATATCCATCCCAAAGATCCAACTTTTAACACATGTACACGTTAAAGCATGCATCTTTAAGCATATACAAGTTCATTTAGGTGTTGGTTACTTCATTTTAATCTTTTACATGCCAAGACACCACCTTTAAGCAAGATAAACTCATGATCATGGTGAGATAACTTACCCCAAGGCTTAAGGCAGAAATGGACAGAGGTATGAAGCTCTTGGAGCTCTCCACAAGCTCCTCAACTCAGGCCACACCAAGGTGTACGAAAATGGTGTAAAGCTTGCCCCTTTCAACACAAGGGAAGCTCCTTGAAGCTTCACAACTCAAGAACAAGGACCCAACCAACCAAGGAAGGAAACTCAGCCCCAAACTCTCCCTCAAACAGTGACACAACTCAGAATGATTCCACCCACACCCAACCCAAGGATCACACTCACTCTTACCAAGTGTTTTTGTGAAGGAACCAAGAAGAAATGAGGTTTCTTGGCTCCAAAGGTGAAGGGATGAAGAGAAAGGCAAGGTGGCTACCCAAGGCTGCAGAAATTCTCACGTAGAGAAGCTGCATATGCCTAGGGTTATGTGCCATAAGTTGGTTATATAGCCACATGAGTCATAACGCGCAGTATTAGCCTTAATAGCAAAGTAAAAGATATTGATCCCAAACTTTGGAATCTAGACCTACGCATTTTTCTAAGATTTGTCATATTTTTATTTTATTTTTCGGAGCACCTTTCCGGTACGCGCTTTTCCATAGCCAGTATCAGTTCTGGCATCAGATTACGTCATTTTGACTTGAAACTTGTTTTACATGTCCTACATAATATTCTAGTAATTATCATGCATTCGTTATAATTTTCCGGGATACTTTTCCGGTACGCATTTATACCGAGTAGCCGAACCGGTATCTGCGCTTTTCTTCCGAAAAGCGACTTTCAGCATTTTTACTCTCTCAATATAATTATCTAAGCCCATTAATAATTATTAGGGTCAATTATGGAATTATTTCTTAATTATCATAATTAATTCACTAATTACCTTAATTAGCGGTGCGGGTTCTTACAAACTACTTCAAACAAATTCTAAGAACAAATATTTTTTTACAACTACTAAATAAGAAGTCAAATAACTAAACTTAAAACAGCAAACTGAGTTAATACTGAAATAACAATCACTAAAAGAAACTTGATCGGAAAAAAAATGCTTCGATCCCCGGCAACGGCGCCAAAAACTTGTTGGTATTTACTACAATGTGCAAATACATGCGCAAGCATACGCGACAACAAGTAATATAGGGCTTTTAAGAGTCCCAAATATCGTTCCCTCAAGGATCTTAAGCAAGTTCCTAACCTATCCAGTTAGTGATTGTAAATTGGTACTCATAGTAAAAATAAAATCAAAGTAAGATCATGTTTTGGAATTTTTGTTATAAACAGAAACAGATTTAGAGAAAAAGAAAATTAAAATCTATGAATTAAAAAATTATGGTGATCAAAAACTATAGAAAAGTTTGTGAAGAAAAATAGGTTGAGTTCAGTACTCCTTCCCCACAGCCTTCGAATGAGTGCTAAAACAATTTCTTAAAATTAATTCCCATGTGATGAACTTTCTTCTGCTGTTTTTAATCTCTTAAAAACATTTTAATCAATTACCTTTAATTCACACATCTCTGTGCTAAAAAAAAGGAACGAACAATAAATCCAATCAACACAACATGGAGGTTGTTCTGATCTCTGAGTAACACCCCTTGAGAGCTTTCACCCTCAAGTCCATGATGTCCAACATAGTTCTAGATTTAATCATTTCTCAACGACTAAATCCTTGAATAAAATCCTATAATCAGGCCTCAAAAATAGAATAGAGAAAATTTTAACACAATGATGAACAATAAGAGAACAAAGTTAAGAAACTGAGATTCACACAAATTCAGGCTGTGGTTCGGGCACCTACACCCAACCTTGATGAAATTAGCTCATACCCATAAGGGTTAAGCTCAACATTACAGCTAAATGTTCAAAATAAAAACGATGAAAACTAGAAGAAATAAAAGATGCAGCGAGAGTCCTAACAACCGGACAACCTCACTGCTGCACCAACAGTACTCAACATAAAATAAAGGACAAAGAACAGACTCGACCGTCTGAAAACTTAAGAATATTCCCAAATCAGAAATCAAATGGGTCCAGAAAAGAGAGGATGCTCACAATCACTGCTCTTCTTCTATTTATAGCACCTTCCTTGCACATGCACCAGCTGTGGGCCCTTTCCCTGCATTCTCCACGTATTTCTTCCCTGCTGTAGGTCCTCTAACCAACTTTTCGCTTCACAATTTGTACTGACCTCCACGTCACTTGTTCTGTTAAAGGACGAGCTTCTAGATGATGGTCAAACGCACCAGTCACTCGAACCAGGGCTCTTTGCGGATGGTTAGGGTGGATGGCTCTTAGGTTTAGATCTGTGGTTTCTGGAGAGAAAGAAGGTGGATGGGCTGCGCTAGGGTTCGCACGGCAAAGAGAAATGGTTTAGGGTTTTCGATCAGCTCCTCCTTCTCTTTTTCTTCTCGGGCTCCAAAAATGCGCAGTCCTCTTCAATTGGGCTTAATGGGACAAAACCGAGCCCATTCTCTTTTTCTTTCTTTCATTTATTTTTCTTTTGGGCTCAGCTGTGGCTCTTTACAAAAGCCCAGCCCGCTACCAGCCTTCTCTTTGAATAACTGGACCTGCAAAAATACACAAATCAGCCCATTAGCCATTAATTTCTGAATCTCTCATTTTCATGCAATATTTGGGGTTACAGTTGGTAAAAGATATCCATTTAATTGCCATTTTAATATCAACACACATGCTCTAAGTCATATTTCAGAAACTTATCACACCCCCAAACTTACATTGTTACTTGTCCTCAAGAAACATAAAGAAAAAAATCAGCAACTATCAAAACTGTTTCCCATCAACAGTTCAATGCTCAACTTATCAACTCTTTCCAGCAATTCAGATCACAGAATAAAGGAGTGAGATTATTTGATTATCGATATTTATGAGATAAACAACATGGAATTTGTATGGTATGTCCCCTTGATATGTTTATTGAAGACACTGGACAGTGCATGTAATCCATTAAAGAAACTATCATAGTCAAGAGAATAAATAATTGATTGAGTTACAGAAAACTTGACAATCAATTATAGACATTCTACAAAGGGGCGATGCATATTTGTGTTATAAGTGTTATTAATCTTGAAGTTCAAGTTCGGGCTTTTAGTGGAATAACACCGAATTAGATAATCACTCGTTAATTATTAAGAGCCTTGATTAATAACAGATGGTAGATCCCCAGGCTGCCTCAAGAAATGGAATGAGACAATTTCAATTGATGACGACTAGTGGGACACATGGACTTGGGCTTTGGGCTCAAGTTTGTACTCAAGAGCAAGTGAGAGATTGTTGGGTTTTGCTCTTTCACTAAGCCCAATATGGTCTAGTGTGTAAGAAGAGCCAAGAAACCTGAAGCCCATTCTGCTTAGGGCTAGGGTTTCTTGGAACCAATATATATTCTACACTTATAGTCATCAGCCTCTAAGGTCTTCACTAGGTGGTTACAGAGGCTAAGGTAAGGTCATCTCCTTGAAAGTGAGAGAGTGCCCGTACACTTTCCATTTCCCTTTGAGACATAGTCTGGAAGATCTGCCACAGTCTAGTATGAAGGAGGCTGTTCGTACTGCGGTGCTGACGTGAGTTCGTGCTATGATACAAAGGATTCTAGTTCGTGGAGCATCATCTCGAATCTGCGCTACAAGAGATAATAATAAAACTATGATGATCCTATACATCCAAATCACAATGGTCTTAAATGCTTCTGCAGATGCAATTGCTCCTACACTTTGCTCAATATATTTTCATGTCATGAGAAGCTGTACATCAATTTTCTGAACTCTGACAGTTATCCAAACCATTTGTGGCTTCTTTCTTAAATGTTTGATGTAGACTTCGTCAGTTGCTGATAGATATGCAATATCAAAGACAAAGGAAAAAAAATAGTGAAAGACACCACAATGGCTAAGACTAGTGAACTTAACCTTTCCCCTTGTGCTTTACCCTTGCCTATAAATATTTCTTAACAAATTGCTCTTAGCTCTATCTTTAGGATTGCATTTACATAGAAATGTTTCTAATGATTGCAGACTTCCCAGTTGGTCAAAATGAACTTCAAATTAGAATACTGAATAGTATGAATGAATTACATCCTTGAATTTTTACAACTCGATCCAGAGCTTTCAATAGAAACCAAATGGACATTTCTACGAACCAACCACCAAATGAGGTATTCAAATAACAAAATCAGCTAGATACGAGTGTTGAGATGATTCACAATGGCCTAGAATATGACTGTATTATGAGAATTATGCAGGTAATTAGTTGACCAGTTATAACTCACCAAAACTAACTTATATATATATATATATATATATATATATATATATCTCAAAGTGAATTCTGACATTGGTATGTTGAGATATTTGATTAAATTATTCCCAAGATTTAATTAACCCCTAATATGTTGTTTTGGTTTCCACTATAGACTCAAATTATGTTTTTGGTAAGTGTGTCTGATGGAACCTAATTTTATTTACTATAAATTGATGAAACATAATTAATGGACACAATCTCCTTACTGGTAGAAAAAAAATCCAAGAGACCTCAACTTCCCCTCAAAGCCAATGTACCTAGGCTCTAAGAGTTCCATAGAGACCCCAATTCCCCACTAAACCAATAATCAATTGATGCCTACCACACTCCCTACATTTCCCTCCTTTTATCCTAACTTTTCATAATATTCTAGAATTAACTAATTCTATTTTTTCCCTCTCTTTATAACAACCCCTAAACTATTATCACATTTATCCTTCATACTTCAGGCCCATCAATACCTCCCCTTCAAAATTCAATGTCCTCAAGGTGAAGAGAAGATAGGTAAAGTAAGAGAAACTTCCACTAGGGTTCTATTGTTTGAAGCATACAAATCCATGTATGCTTGAAGTACACGAACTGCCATTGAGTCGTGCTACAACCTTACAAATAGTTGTGCCCTTGTTTCCCTCTAGTGCTCTATTTTCAGTGTCATCAATATATTCCTTAACCAACAATATCTTGTTATGAGTTCCATCTAACTGCAAAAAATATGCCCCAAGCCACATCTTCAGATCCTTCACTCCATTATCAACTCCAAAGTTTCTATCCATAAGGCTTCCACTTCTGTTAGACCAATTCGACAAACAACAGATCTAATATTAGAAACATTATTTCAGATTCGGGTCCGCAAATGAGCCTCAAATTGCTGACTCCAGCCATGTAGTCTCCCCTCTTCATCGTTCAGCTTCTCCTTTCCCTCACCTATAATCATCATATGCAAATGAGAAAGTTGATAGACATGCTCAGAAAAAAAAAACACCACACCTGAAAGAAAAAAAAAACACCTTTGATGTGGCTTGTGTAACACCCCGTTCTAGAACCAGTTTGTTAACATTACGAACGGCGTTAAGCGCAGTTACAATCACAACAATTAATTTAATGTATAGATAAAATTTTCCTTTTTATTGATAAACGTTTTTGTTTCAAATCAATTCCGTAACTAAAATCAATTCTCATTATGCGATCGTAACTTAAATTATATGTGGAATTCTTTTTTATAAGTTTTATTCAACACTAAACACCTTTACCTTTTAATTACCTACGAAATCTTATATTAATTATATGGTCTTTATGTTACAATATTTTATAGATCTCTTCTTTATCTCCGCGTAGGTTCAAACCACGCTCAAATCGGAGCACCGTAGCTCAAGTTATGAGATTTTTAAGAAAATGGATGCTGAAATCCCAGGACCCCCACACTCATAGCGTGAGAAGTCAGTGAGGTTGACGCTCATAGCATGAGTCTCACGCTCATAGCGTCAAACCTACTGATGGTTGGCGCTCATAGCGTGAACTTGACGCTAATAGTGCCGCAGTTTTGGAGCAACCACCCAAAACAGGGCAATTTGACCTCCTTTGGTATTTCATCCATAACTTTAGTTATAGTTCTCCTATTTACGCAATCTTGGTCTCGTTGGAAAGCTAAGAAAAAGATCTACAACTTCCCTTAGATACAAGGGTCCAAATCCATCATATAGGATATGAAAAATGGACAACAAGACATGATATCTTTATTTTTACTTGGATTTTCAACCTAAAGGACTTCTTTCACCTAATTGACATCATAGAATCCTTTCAATACATGAATTCTAGTCTTTCTAGGTACTCATACACTAAGAGAAGCATGCATACCATTTCATCATACATAATTCTCAATTAATTACAATATTACATCATTGCATCATGTCTTAATTACAATTCATGTGACTTAGATACAAAACAGTATGATCAAATCTTTGGCTCCCATCAAAAAAAGGGTACCAAGAGAGATGAGCATAGGCTAAGTCCATCAAAATAGAAGATGACATACATATAGCAATTGGCTTTCAAATGTAAATCCTATACATGGTACTACTACATGTCATATATAATCCAAAAGAATGCAACATCTTCATGCATCTACTAATCCAAATGTGGCCACTTGCCACCGGAGGCTCCCGCAGCATCCTTACCTGAAAGGGGATCCCCACAACACAGGGTGAGATATACGAGTATATCACAGTAAACCAGGGGTCCTTGGAGCATCTCTCCACCCCATAGTTCTATCACAGTGTAATAGTAATAACAATAAATAATGCAATAAACACATATCCATGCAGTGTGTATCAAACATCTCCAGGAGAAATCCCTCGAGCTCTTGTTTTCCTAAGGATACTCAGATGCAAATAGTCCTACTGGCCAGCTAAACTACCAAGTATGAATTACGTATCATCATGCAACATACCAACATAGGGAAACACCATCCTATGCCACACTAAATGCATACACATATGTATAACAAAGCATTAAACTATTTCATTGCACTTATATACACTATCAACAACCACTATCCATTCAGGGCTTGGTGGAACAATAAAGGGGTTTACACCCAAGGTCCGAAGGCTTACCTCAAAGCTTCAGTTCAACGTTTGGTCTTCACCAACAAGTTCTACAACCAGTTGTAACAACCCGTGTTAACCCAGATTGTTAACATACTATCGTATTAAGCCACGCTTAATTAAAATGCGGAATAACTTTTTCTTTAATTCAATTATGACGTCATTAACCTTAGCCAACTTGATTACTTAATCAATTTCATAAAATACTGCCTGTATGTAAATTGGAAGACAACTAACTGGAATACCTCATATATAAATAATAAGTGAGTATCTAAAGCCACAGGACTACAACACGTAGCCTGGGTCAAAATCCTGATACTTTAATTACAACTTCAAATAAAAGACAATAACAAAACCATGTGGCATGGACAAACCCCATGCTCACCAAATAAGGCAACAATGCCCAACATCAGTCTCAACAATATAACAGAAAACATAAACAGCAGTCAAATATTCAGCATCCATCATGTCAGCAAAATACAGGTAAGTCTAACTCAGCTCTGGCCTCCTGCCACCTGAGCCCTCTACATTACCTGAACCTGAAATAAGCGTCCCCAAACGTGGGGTGAGATCTCTAACAAGAAATCTCAGTAAGACAAGGGGTCCTCAAGGATCTTCCACCCCAAGCTCACTTGTGTAATATAAGTTCAAAAACAGTATTTACAATATAAGTTCCAAAACTATGCGATGCAGCAATTAATCATGCCATGTGTGTTTATCAAATCTACTGGCCAGAGAAATGCAGGAATACGTCTATACCTACATGAGTACAAGGAACACCGCTTGCACCTCACCCACAGCCTCACCATCTTGTATGTACTACATACTCAGGCTTACCGTATAGGTGGACACCATATGCATATCATAAAAGCTCATTGCATATAATAGTTCAACAGCATTTCCAAAACATCAAAGCATGTAACACAACATGCATAAACCACATCCCCATGGAACATGGTGGAACAACAAAATGGCTAAACCGAGGACACGAAAGCTTACCTTGCAAGCAATCAATCCAAGCCAAGAGTCCAACCACTCTCAAGTCCAAAAACAGTAGTATCACAATCTGATATGGACCAATAACACATCAATATTTATGCATCACAAGCATACAACTTAAAGACTACGCCTTTCCTTTACGTTTTACGTCTTAAGGCTTCCAACAAAGCCATAAGCCCTTAGTCATATGATTCTGACTTAGTTCATTAATTACAGAAGTTCAACTTCCTTAATCTAGGGTCCACAAACCCCCATAGCTCACTGTTCACATAGCACAGCTACTTTCTGCGCAAACCCAGGATATCCGGATATCACAGGGAACATATCCGGATATGTCATATCCGGATATCACACTGGCCATATCCGGATATACCATATCCGGATACCCAGATCCCACATCCGGATATGGATATCCGGATACCATATCCGGATATGCATATCCGGATACCATATCCGGATACTGATATCCGGATATCTGTTCGACAAATATCCGGATATCTCACGACAGAATGCAGTTTCTGCATTTCGTGAATATCCAACCCAAAGATCCAACTTTTAACACATGTACACGATAAAGCATGCATTTTTAATCCATTTTAGGTTCATACTCATTATACCTTCTTGTTTACTCATTAAACATGGCCAAGACATCAACTTTAAGCATTAAAACTTAAGATCAAAGGTGAGGAAACTTACCCCAAGCTTAAAACAGAAAATGGAGGTGCTCTTGGAGCTCCCAATGCTGCTCACAAGTCCAGCACACCCAAGGACACGAAAATGCCACACCAAAGGTTGGTTCTTCGCACTAAATGAGGCTTCTTGAAACCTCAAATGTCATGAACAATGGCTCATAACCATGGAGACAACACCACAGTCCACTAAACACCCCTCTCCCAGCACCTCAACTCAGAAAAGGTTGCACTCCACTCTCACAAAACACACTCTAGTTGTTTAGAAGAAGGAATGGTGAAGAAGATTGAAGGAGAAAGGTCACCAAGCTCACAAATGGTGAAAGAATGCAATGAACAGTGCCAAGCATTCAGAAAATCAGCCTCCTCACGTAAGAATAGTGGCTGCCTAGGGTTGTGTGCCTTAGTGTGTCTATTTATAGGCACATGGCCACTTAACGCGCAGTATTAGCCTTAATAGCAAAGTAAAAGATCTTGATCCCAAACTTCGGAATCTAGACCTAGACATTTTTCTAAGATTTTTCATATTTCTATTTTATTTTTCGGAGCACCTTTCCGGTACGCGCTTTTCCATAGCCAGTATCAGTTCTGGCATCAGATTACATTATTTTGACTTGAAACTTGTTTTACAAGTCCTACATAATATTCTAGTAATTATCATGCATTCGTTATAATTTTCCGGGATACTTTTTCGGTACGCATTTATACCGAGTAGCAGAACCGGTATCTGCGCTTTTCTTCTGAAAAGCGACTTTCAGCATTTTTACTCACTCAGTATAATTATTTAAGCCCAATAATAATTATTAAGGTTAATTATGGAATCATTTCCTAATTATCATAATTAATTCACTAATTACCTTAATTAGCGGTGCGGGTTCTTACATTCACCCCACCTTTTTAAGGATTTTGTCCTCAAAATCAGAAACATACTTGTCTCGAAAGTCGGGATACTGTCGGAGAAGCTCATCCTCTCGCTCCCACGTGCACTCCTCGGGACTACGCCCAGTCCACTGCACCTTGACCATCGGAATGATCTTGCTCCTAAGCTGTTTCTCGCCTCGATCGAGAATTTTGAGTGGTCCGACGGGAGTCTTTAGGTTCTCCCGAACCTCTACATCATCCGGCTGCACCACGTGCGAAGGGTCTGCTATGTACTTCCGAAGCTGAGACACGTGAAACACGTCGTGGATGTTGGCTAGGTTCGGGGGTAAGGCAAGTCGATAGGCAACAGGTCCTACTCTACCAAGGATCTGGTAGGGCCCAATGAACCGCGGGCTCAACTTCCTCACTCCGAGTGCCCGTCCAACACCGGTGACAGGTGAAAGTTTCACAAACACGTGCTCACCCTCACTGAACTCCAGTGGTCGATGCTTGACATCATAGTAGCTTTTCTGGCGATTCTGCGCCTGCTTCAACTTTTCCCTGATCATCTGGATCTGCTGGGTAGTATCTTGGACAAAGTCCAAGCCAAATAGCTCTTTATCTCCAACCTCAGACCAGCAGGTAGGAGTCCGACACCTCCTACCATACAGCGCCTCGTAGGGTGCCATGCCCAGACTAGCATGAAAACTGTTGTTGTACGAGAATTCTACCAACGGAAGGTACCTATCCCATGCAGAACCCTGCTCCAATGTGCAAGCTCTCAACATGTCCTCCAATGTCTGGATGGTCCGCTCAGTCTGTCCGTCAGTCTGAGGGTGATAGGCGGTACTCAATCTCAACTGCGTACCAAAAGCCTCCTGCAGCGCCTCCCAGAACCGAGATGTGAACTTCGGGTCCCTATCACTGATGATACTCTCGGGCACCCCGTGAAGCCTCACAATCTCACGGACATATAGTTTGGCCAACTGCTCTGTAGTGAAGCTCACCTTCACTGGAAGAAAATGGGCAGACTTGGTCAATCTGTCCACAATGACCCAGATAGAGTCACAACCAGCCTGAGTCTTAGGCAATCCCACCACGAAGTCCATGGAAATACTCTCCCACTTCCACTGTGGAATTTCAAGAGGTTGAAGTTTACCAGACGGTTTCTGGTGCTCAATCTTCACTTTTTGACAAATAAGGCATTTGGACACGAAGAGCGCTATGTCCTTCTTCATGCCCGGCCACCAAAAATTTCCCTTTAAGTCCTGGTACATTTTTGTGGCACCAGGGTGGATAGTAAACCGGCCCTTATGAGCCTCTGCCATAACCTCCTCTGTCAATGGCCCTCGAGGAATGACAATCCTCTTCTGGAACAGCAGCAATCCATCCTCGTTCCAAGACACCCCGTCCTGGTTCTTCACATAATCAAGGCACTCTCTTTGCACTTGCGCCTCTTTAATCTTTTCCATCAGCTCATTAATCACTTCTGCTGTTTCCATTTCGAGCAGTGCACCCCCAAACAAGGAGTTCACTCTCAAGTCTCTGAACTTTTCAATTACCTCATAGTCGCTCATCATCAAGCTGGATAAGCTCACGGATTTCCGACTCAAAGCATCGGCTACCACATTGGCCTTGCCAGGGTGATACCTCAACTCAAAGTCGTAGTCCTTCAAGAACTCCATCCATCTTCGCTGTCTCATGTTCAACTCCTTCTGGTCAAACAGATACTTCAGGCTCTTGTGATCACTGAATACAGCAAACTTCATGCCAAACAGGTAATGCCTCCAAATCTTGAAAGCAAAAACAATGGCTGCCAACTCCAAGTTGTGAGTCAGGTAGTTCTCCTCATGAGGTTTCAACTGTCTTGAAGCGTAAGCAACCGCTTTTCCCTTTTGCATCAATACACAGCCTAGCCCTTTACCAGAGGCATCGCAGTATAACTCAAACTGTTCCGCAGGATCAGGAAGAACTAACACTGGAGCAGTAGTCAGTCTCTCCTTCAACTCCTGGAAACACTCCTCACACTCATGTGTCCACACGAATGGAGTCTCCTTTCGGGTAAGGCGAGTCATTGGTAGCACCATCTTGGAGAATCCCTCTATGAACCTCCTATAGTACCCTGCCAAACCCAAGAAGCTTCTCACTTCTGTAACCGTCTTGGGCCTCTCCCAATCCATCACGACCTCAATCTTGTTAGGATCAACTGCAACTCCATCAGCGGAAATCACATGACCCAAAAATTTCACCGCCTTGAGCCAAAACTCACATTTTGACGGCTTAGCATAAAGCTTTTTCTCTTTCAACACTTGCAAAACAATTTTCAAGTGCTCAGCATGCTCCTCCTCCGTCTTGGAGTAAATTAAGATGTCGTCAATGAAGACGATCACAAACTGATCCAGGTACGGCTGGAAGATCCTGTTCATGTAGTCCATGAACACTGCAGGTGCATTTGTGAGTCCAAACGGAATCACCAAGTACTCATAATGCCCGTACCTCGAGCGAAACGTTGTCTTTGGGACATCCTCCGGCTTTACCCGTATCTGATGGTAACCGGACCGGAGATCGATCTTGGAATACACACAAGCACCCCTGAGCTGATCCAACAAATCATCAATGCGTGGAAGAGGGTACTTGTTCTTGATTGTCACCTTGTTCAATTGTCTGTAGTCGGTGCACAACCGCATGGTCCCATCTTTCTTTTTCACAAAAATGACCGGTGCTCCCCAGGGAGACACACTCGGCCGAATAAACTCTTTCCCTGAAAGCTCCTCGATGTGCTTCTTCAGCTCCGCCAACTCTGGTGGCGACATCCGGTATGGAGCCAACGATATAGGCCCCACGCCAGGCAATAAGTCTATGGAGAACTCTATCTCCCTCTGCGGTGGAAACTCAGGAATCTCCTCGGGAAACACCTCGAGGAATTCCCTCACCACAGGAATGCCAGTGAGATCCTCCTGTGTCCCACTCACCAAACCTCCCAACATGACATAGCCAAATGCCCCTGCTCTCAAGGCCCTCCTCGCCTGCAGGACCGAAATGAACGGTGAGGAACTGGCTGTGGACCCACCCGGAGACATCACCACTTTCTTGGCACAGCAATCAATCAATGCACAGTTTCTGGACAACCAATCCATGCCCAGAATAATCTCTAGGTTGGCCATCGGAAATCCTATCAGATCTACCGAGAAGTCACGGCCATCCCACTGAAACGCTACATCGCGATGAACAGTGGAGGTCAAACATTTTTCTCCGGTGGCGGTGGTCACCCGCATCGGTGGAGAAAGCACATCACTGGGCAACTCAAGCCCCACAGCAATAGGGGTAGCAACAAAAGAATGTGTTGCCCCGGAATCAAACAATACATCAACAGCTGAACCCCCAATGGTAACAGTACCTCTGACCAGGTTCGGAGCTCTGTCCGACTGCTGACGATCAAGGGTGTATACTCGCCCCGTAGTAGGTGGCACTGCTGGTGCCCCAGTAGGAACCATCTGCAAAGGCACTGCCTGCACTGCAGCAACTCTTGCCGTCGGGCAATCTCTGGAGTAGTGGCCCTCCTTGCCCCACTGGAAGCATATCAGCTGACCGGTAGAACACGGCCCAAAATGTGACTTCCCGCATCCCGAGCATCTGGGAGCAGGAGGTCTAGCTGTGTTCCCCTGAGTAGCAGTCCTTTTAAACTGGTTTGGCGCTTGCTTAGCTGCCAACTGTTTGCCCTTGCCCTTGTTTGCAAAAATTTTGTTCCTCCAGGGAGTGGAACCGCTGGTACCCTGTGGCACCTCAATCTTGGCCTTCTTGGCCTGACTCGCCCGGCAATAGTCCTCAATGTCGCGGCACTGCTGTACTAAAGCTCCGAAGTCTCTCGAAGCAGAACCGGCAAGATGTCCAGCAATATCCTCATTAAGTCCCCTCCGGAACTTAGCCGCAAGAAAAACAGGAGTCGGTCTCGCCATGCGGAAATGAGCGAACTTGACCAGCTCATTAAACTTGGCCAGTACTCGTCGACAGACAGCAAGCCCTGTACCAACCGGTCAAACTCTCCCTGCTTCCTTTCCTGAGAGTCATAAGGAAAGTACTGACCCAGAAAGCTCTCCTCGAAGAATGGCCACGTCATCACACGGCCCTGCATCTCGTAGATGTGAGAAAGGTTGGTCCACCACTCATGGGCCTCGCCCTCCAGCATGTAAGTGGCAAACAACAGCTTCTGCGGATCGGTGCACTGCATGATCCGGGAGATCTTGTCCAACGCCTGAAGCCATCTGGCAGCAGCAATGGGATCATAAGATCCGTCGAAAGAAGGTGGCTTATGCTTGTGGAAAGCATTCACCCGGCGATCGATTTTGTCACGATCCTCAGCAAATACGGGGATGGTCTGCATAGCCCCCGTCAAGTGACTGCCCTCACCCATCTGACTCTGGGTGTCCTCCTGGTGACTAGGCGGAGGTGGAAGCGGTGGCGGCGGTGGAGGTGGTGGAGGACACTGGCCAGCAGCAGGACCAGCCCTCAACTCCTCCAACATGACCCTCATCATAGTCATGTTGGCCATCCGGTTCTCCTCCAGAACCTCTGCCGTGGCTCGCCGGTTCGCATCTCGAATAGCGTCCAGCATCGCCTGGTTTGCCAACCTCGTGGCTTCCTGGTCGGCTAGTCGGGCCGCCTGCATCTCAGCCAATGCAGCCAGGATAGGATCCGATTGATCCTCGCTCGTACTAGGGTTCCTCCTTGGTGGCACCATGACTCTGCACAAGTTACACAAAGAATGAGTTGATCAGGCCCACGCCATGTGGTCACATATGCATCATCATAACACACACCAATCAGAGAGAACGCAAAGTAGACACGCAACGTAACATCCTAAGTTATTGCAATACATACAGGCTTTTCCCTAGAAAGTGCTCTGATACCATAAAATGTAACAACCCGTGTTAACCCGGATTGTTAACATACTATCGTATTAAGCCACGCTTAATTAAAATGCGGAATAACTTTTTCTTTAATTCAATTATGACGTCATTAACCTTAGCCAACTTGATTACTTAATCAATTTCATAAAATACTGCCTGTATGTAAATTGCAAGACAACTAACTGGAATACCTCATATATAAATAATAAGTGAGTATCTAAAGCCACAGGACTACAACACGTAGCCTGGGTCAAAATCCTGATACTTTAATTACAACTTTAAATAAAAGACAATAACAAAACCATGTGGCATGGACAAATCCCATGCTCACCAAATAAGGCAACAATGCCCAACATCAGTCTCAACAATATAACAGAAAACATAAACAGCAGTCAAATATTCAGCATCCATCATGTCAGCAAAATACAGGTAAGTCTAACTCAGCTCTGGCCTTCTGCCACCTGAGCCCTCTACATTACCTGAACCTGAAATAAGCGTCCCCAAACGTGGGGTGAGATCTCTAACAAGAAATCTCAGTAAGACAAGGGGTCCTCAAGGATCTTCCACCCCAAGCTCACTTACATGTGTAATATAAGTTCAAAAACAGTATTTACAATATAAGTTCCAAAACTATGCGATGCAGCAATTAATCATGCCATGTGTGTTTATCAAATCTACTGGCCAGAGAAATGCAGGAATACGTCTATACCTACATGAGTACAAGGAACACCGCTTGCACCTCACCCACAGCCTCACCATCTTGTATGTACTACATACTCAGGCTTACCGTATAGGTGGACACCACATGCATATCATAAAAGCTCATTGCATATAATAGTTCAACAGCATTTCCAAAACATCAAAGCATGTAACACAACATGCATAAACCACATCCCCGTGGAACATGGTGGAACAACAAAATGGCTAAACCGAGGACACTGATATGCGATCAGCATATAGGAAATTACAAGGCAAAAAGAGGAAGAAAATGACTCAATCAATGCAAGAAAGGCAGAGAAAAAGAGTAAAAACATCCAAAGTCTGAATATCAAGGAAGATAAACAAAAGAAGGCAAAAACATATCAAAAGAGACCTAGGTTCCCACGCTCACAGCGCGGGAATGGCGCTCTGAGCGTGGGAGATGAAAATTTGGCAGAAACTCCCACGCCCTGAGCGCGGGAGTGGCGCTCTGAGCGTGGGAGGCGCGAAAATATGAAGATTCAAATGTTGCAAATTAGGTCAAAGTCTCTTATAAAAAGAGACTCAACCTTTGAAGAAGGGACATCTCTGAAGACACATCACAAAACCTAGAGGAGGCGTTCTTCGTGTTCGTCACTCCGTTCTTGTACTTTTCTTTATTTTCTTTTCAGTTCATGTTGAAATCAGATCAGCGATCATGATGTTGATTGGCTAGATCTATTTCTGTAGTCAGGGGCATGATCCCTTTGTAAACAATTGTTACAAGGATTGAATCATTCTATGTATTGAATTTAATATATTTCATCTTTTATCTTGAGCGTATTGATATTATTTCTGTTAGATCTGATCAACCTAATAGGGAATGATATTCTGGGGATCAGGATTCACAATAGGGATATTGGAATACTGATCCTGAAAGGAGATAAAGATGACTCTCCATGCATGTTCTAGGGATAGACTTGTATGGATTGCAGTCGTGGGATTTATCTACATAATGCTTATTTTCAGGCGGGATTACTAAGGGATTAGGGTTCCAACTGAAGTAAAGGGTTAGATCGCCAAGGGATTGGGATCTAACTAATTATTTCTAAAAAGATGATAATTTGTCTGAGTTGTTAATTTCGATAGGTATTATGAATCAATCCGAAGTAAAATTGGGAACAATTGGTAAATGTACCCTGGCTATCCAAGCCAAGAGTCCAACCACTCTCAAGTCCAAAAACAGCAGTATCACAATCTGATATGGACCAATAACACATCAATATTTATGCATCACAAGCATACAACTTAAAGACTACGCCTTTCCTTTACGTTTTACGTCTTAAGGCTTCCAACAAAGCCATAAGCCCTTAGTCATATGATTCTGACTTAGTTCATTAATTACAGAAGTTCAACTTCCTTAATCTAGGGTCCACAAACCCCCAATAGCTCACTGTTCACACAGCACAGCTACTGTCTACGCAAACCCAGGATATCCGGATATCACAGGGAACATATCCGGATATGTCAAACGACAGAATGCAGTTTCTGCATTTCGTGAATATCCAACCCAAAGATTCAACTTTTAACACATGTACACGTTAAAGCATGCATTTTTAATCCATTTTAGGTTCATACTCATTATACCTTCTTGTTTACTCATTAAACATGGCCAAGACATCAACTTTAAGCATTAAAACTTAAGATCAAAGGTGAGGAAACTTACCCCAAGCTTAAAACAAAAAATGGAGGTGCTCTTGGAGCTCCCAATGCTGCTCACAAGTCCAGCACACCCAAGGACACGAAAATGCCACACCAAAGGTTGGTTCTTGGCACTAAAGGAGGCTTCTTGAAACCTCAAATGTCATGAACAATGGCTCATAACCATGGAGACAACACCACAGTCCACTAAACACCCCTCTCCCAGCACCTCAACTCAAAAAAGGTTGCACTGCACTCTCACAAAACACACTCTAGTTGTTTAGAAGAAGGAATGGTGAAGAAGATTGAAGGAGAAAGGTCACCAAGCTCACAAATGGTGAAAGAATGCAATGAATAGTGCCAAGCATTCAGAAAATCAGCCTCCTCACGTAAGAATAGTGGCTGCCTAGGGTTGTGTGCCTTAGTGTGTCTATTTATAGGCACATGGCCACTTAACGCGCAGTATTAGCCTTAATAGCAAAGTAAAAGATCTTGATCCCAAACTTCGGAATCTAGACCTAGACATTTTTCTAAGATTTTTCATATTTTTATTTTATTTTTCGGAGCACCTTTCCAGTACGCGCTTTTCCATAGCCAGTATCAGTTCTGGCATCAGATTACATTATTTTGACTTGAAACTTGTTTTACAAGTCCTACATAATATTCTAGTAATTATCATGCATTCGTTATAATTTTCCGGGATACTTTTTCGGTATGCATTATACCGAGTAGCAGAACCGGTATCTGCACTTTTCTTCCGAAAAGCGACTTTCAGCAATTTTACTCACTCAGTATAATTATTTAAGCCCAATAATAATTATTAAGGTTAATTATGGAATCATTTCCTAATTATCATAATTAACTAACTAATTACCTTAATTAGCGGTGCGGGTTCTTACACCAGTCAACTTCGAATTCAAGCTATAACTTGTAAAATACGCACCTACACCAAGGTGTAATGCAATCAATCATGCAAGCAATGAATATTTGTGTATCCATCAACACAACAACAACTCTACACCACCAATTATCATGTGTTTACCTATTCCAATGAGCTAATCAAGCTCCATAGCTTCTTCCAATGGGTGGTCACTCAAGGTTGGCCCAATTGCCTCAATCCTAGACATCACACGGACACAATTAATATCCAACCAAGTAATTGTTCAACAATGCAAGAAACTCCACAAGTTCAACCATGAGATTTTTTCTATTCTCAAATCATAAACCAATGACTATCTAAGTTCATTTCTACCGTTTATATTTCATTTCTAACAACATTTGTAAAGGAACTAAGCCTCATTCAAGCGCAAACTACCCAAACTCAAGCCACATTTTTAATATGGAACCCTAAATGTGCATCACCTCAAAACAACAAGATGGGTTTAAATGCTTACCACAACATCACCACAAAGGTTCAAGGAATGGTAACCAAGCAACAAGGACGCAATGTTTCACCCCTAGATTCTCCAACTTCAAGATTTTCCTCAACCCAACTAGCCAAGATTTTCACCCACAAGCTCCCTCAATGGATACAAGGTTATGGGTTACACTCTCCTTAGGTTTCTATGCATTTTTTGTTTTTAACTTTAATGGATTCTATGAAGAGATGAAGGAAATGGATGTTGGGGCTCCTTCAATGGCTTTCTATGTCTCTCCTTTTCCCCCACACGATGAAGAAGAAGAAAACAACCCAAATATCTAAGTTTTGGCTTTTCTAATAAAGCATAAAGTAACAAGTGTCATATTGCCTCATGTGTCCCTTCTTCACTTTATTTTCTTTTCCACTCTTACCATTTAAATTATCTAATTTGATTTCAACTTCTCCAATGCCATAAATAATGTTGACATAATATTATTTTATAGTACTGGGTATAATTTGGCTAATTATTATTTTACCCCTAAACTCATACTAACTGCAATTTTACTCAAAAGTGACTCTAATTCACTTAATTAAGTATTTTACTTATTTTACCCCACTAATACATGCTTAATTACTTAATAACATGTAATTTACTAATTAATTAGGCTATGACTATTATAGCTTGAGGCATATTTTATGTAGTTAGACGGAACTCATAACAAGATATTGTCATTTAAGGAGTATATTGATGACACTGAAAATAGAGCACTAGAAGGCAACAAGGTCACAACTATTTGCAAGGTTGCAGCACGAATCAATGGCATTTCATGTACTTCAAGCATACTTGGGTCCATATGCTTCAAATAATAGGACCCGGTGGAAGTTTCTCTCATTTTGCCTATCCTTTCTTCACTTACGGACAAGGTGAATTTTGGAGGGGGAGTATTGATGGCCTTTAATAAAATATCCAAGCACATTAGTTAGGAATTAGTTATATATATATGCTTAGGGTGTGGTTTTTGGAGACATGAATTGAATATTGGTTTAGTGGGGAATTTGGGGACTCTAGGGAACTCTTAGAGCCTAGGTATGTTGACTTTGAGGGGGAATTGAGGTATCTTGGATTTATTTTCTGCCATTACTGTATGTAAGGAGCTTTTCTTCATTTATGTTTTCTTCATTATCAATTTTATAAAATTAGGATCCATCAGCCTTCTTCGATCATCCCCATCCTCTTGTGTTAGGCGAGGAATTTGTGAACCATGACGTCCTCTTTGCCCGTCATCCTCTGTCGTCACTCCTCCTAGTGCCTCTCGCCCTCCTCCATTGTTGTTTCTTGCTTCACGAATTAACACTGGAGCCTTATAATTGCACCCACTTCTTTCATTGACCTAAATTTGGATTCCTACTGGATTGGACCCAAATCGTTTAATGCCTGCCCATTTCGCACAACACTGCCAGAAGAATTGGGCCCAGTCCATGTGTTGTCTCGATGGGCCAAAGTTGAGAATGAATGATGCCCCACCCCACCTCCACTTGACTTAGAAAAATATGAACCGCCCCAACCCTCTTTCTTTCTTTTACCCTCTACTTCACGTGTTCTCCTTGTCGCGGCGTCTTTCCATGGCTAGACTGGGATGACCTGTAACACCCCGTATATACCCGAATTGTTATCATATTAAATTATTAATCGCAGCTCAATTAAATGCGGAAGCTAAAATATATTAAGCTTGCAGACATGCATGATCACTTTTTCGTTATTAACATAGGAATATAAAATCCATCTATATCCTTATGTAATTGCAAAACCACAAATAAAATCCTGAAATGCCTCAATAACATAAATAAATACTAACTCATGAAGCTACATCGCGTAGTCATGACCAACGTCCATATCTCATGGCGTATACAAAACATACATGTCCAACTGATAACTCTCCCAAGTGAGAGTTAATTTAGTACTTTTATGATGAAATTATTGCATAAATTCCATATAAGTTGATCTCTTTGTATAATAATTGAGCTAATTATTGTATATTTATGATTGAATGCTTTGAGATGACTATGTATGGAAATAAGACAATATCCCTTGATTTTGTATAAGAATAGATGATTTGTGAGTGTTTATCTTTGCAGGAAAAGTTGACGTAGGAATGTTGTAGCAAAGAAGCTGACAATGTTATGATATAGCAAGCGCTACAGCATGACAGCGTGGATAAAGTAACAACCGAACTTTTGAATTTCAAAAGTTAGTTATTCTTCAACAATACTCCAGCAAGCAAGGAAAGCTTATGAAGATTCAATCTTATCCCAAAATCACAATAGTCAAGGAGGATATTCAAAGATTAAGTCTTATCCTAAAATCCCAAAGAACAAGGACAACAACCTTGGTTCGGTCAATAATAATTGGAACAAGAAAATCCAAGAAGATAAAGAACTTATCCAAATAAGTGTCAACAAATCCGAAAATCCCAAGGAACAAGGACAACAAACTCAGCTCACATTCGGTCAACAACAACATTGACACAAGAGTTACAAGAAGATCAAGATCTTATTCAAGAAAGTGTCAACAGCCCAAGAATCTAGGGATACGATCAGGCTGCATCAACAAGATCCATGGACTTTCACTCCTAAACCTAAAGCCCAACTATCCAACCACTCTCCTATATAAAGAGGGGTCCCCCACGAGTTAAAACACAGTTCGGAACACGATTTAGAGGAGAGTTCAGAGGCAAGAAAGAACGTTTTAGAGAGAGTGTGAGGTTCTTAGAGGAGGGAGAGCAGTGCTGGAGCAGCGCCGGAGCAAGGCAGTGATGACGTTTTCCTGCAGCAATTGTTTCCATCCTCTTTTCTGTTTTCCAATGAATTATTTCTGTCTTTTCTCTGTTTTATTTAATTCCATTATGAGCTAGATTGCTCCTTAGGTTAGGTGATAAAGTACCTATGCTGTAATATTGAGATGTATGCCTAAACCTTGTTTATGTTAATGATTAATTAGTTATTCAACAAGTTTGCTTAATTTTATTCATGTGTGCATGTCAAGAGATACATACGTGATATTGAGGAGGTTGGGGCCGAGAGGTTTCCGAATCCAGACTCTTGTTGAATTGTGTGGATTAATTAGGTTAATTATAACTTGATTAAGTTGTGGGTAGAGAGATCATTCACAGCACATAGCCTTGAACTTGAACGTGAATGATTCAGTGATTAGTTTGGCCATAGAGATGCGGGAATTAGTTATTGGGTATATATGTTAGGTTGGCCAAAAGCCCCAGCATATATTAGTGTTCGGTTACTAGTTAAACATTGATATAGTATCGTTAAAGCATCGTTTCAGTATTGCTGTATCAGGGAAATTGAACTTGACCTATATCTCATCCATCATCTTAATACATATTATTTTAGTTTACTATTTTCTTAATTTTAATTGTCTTTTATTCTATAAACCTAATCATCACAATCAACCATTTTACTTACTTTCTTCACCTAAATAATCATTACTTAACACTTATCTCCGTGGGAACGATACTTGGACTCACACATCCCTTTATTACTTGTGAGAAGTGCACTTGCGTATTTGTGTGGAAGAATTAAATGATTACAAATTGTACAACACCAACCAAATAACAATATCAAATAAGGCATGGACAACCCTCATGCTCACAACAAACATAACATAAGCTTAATAGTCATATCCCGGGTACAATAATCATGTCCAAATGATATAAATAAATCATGCATATAAATCAACTCAGCTCCGGCCTCTTGCCTCGGGAAGCATCCATCTCATGGACGTCTACACCTGAAAATGTGCCCCACATGAGGTAAGATCTCTAAACAGAAATCTCAGTAAGCAAGGGTTCTCGAAGAGTTCCTCAGCGCCAAGCTCACTTCGGTATAACAGTTCAAAGATAACAGTTCAATAGTAATAATATAATCACATGATGTAGCAACATATATATATATATATATCATGCATGTGTGCTAACAAGTCTACTGGTCAGAGAACGGTATGATTTGCACACATCTGCTACATACATAAGAAGTATAAGGCTCTTGCCTTATACCCACACTCAGGGAATACAATCTTGTACAACTCCACACTACACTCATGTATTAGCCATCTTGTGTGTAATACACCACATAACATATATATATAAGAGTGCATCATTTCATCATCTCAAATAACAGATAAGCACATATACCATATAAAACTACCATCATCCTTTTGAAAATGGTGGAACAAATGCGGATTAACCCTGAGAATATAATGACCCCAAATGTTAAATCTTAATTAGATGTTTAATTTAAGGATTTAAATGCCATAATTAGATTCAGTGAGTGATTCCGGGTATTTTGACTGTAATCATGACTATGTTATGAACAGTGCGTTCTGCCGGAGAATTCATAGTTTTGTGAATTAACCGGTAGAGCTTAAATAAGCAAAATGATTTTAGAGACATAATTTGACAATTCCGACGACAAATATGAGTTCAGAATAACAAATTGTATAGTCTGGGACTTTCTGTGAAAATCTCGTGACTAGTGTTTCTACCGGGTATTTATTACTACTGTTAAGCAACCGGTAGAGTCCAGAAACAAATAATTGAGGAAATAAGAATAAGAAAGTCCAATATATGCCAAGCAAGTCAATATAGGCCCAAGAAAATGATAAGTTTATAAGTTTTAAGTTCAGAAGTAAACGAAGTACAATTAGTGGTTCACAGTGCATTTCGTCAAAAAACGGTGCAGAAACCATACTGTAAATTTTGAATATTGTTCCATAGGAAATAAAAATTAATATAAATGATGTTAGAAAAATAAAAATATGTTTGTAGCGTTAAGCTAGTTTCGGGTTTGTTAAGTGAAAATACGCAAAAGAAAAATATCTGTTAAAAGGTCACATGTGTTCTAAAGCCTTGTCACTTTAAAAATCACTATTCACATCAGCTTTCCATTCTTCTCTTTCATCCAAAACCGAGCTGCACTTGGCAAGGGGGGCTTAGGGTTTGGTTTTTCTTTCTTTGATTTCTACATCATCCATCCTCCAAATTCAAAGAACCACCACATGAAATCGATTAGAAACCACTCAATGAATCCATTCCACCGATCAATTTGAGCTATAGTTGAGTGTGTGAAGAGTTCTTCCTCCCCCCATATTCGAGCTACTATTCATCCAAGGTGAAAAAGGGAGTTTTCCATGGAGCTTTGCTTGGTGAATGCCTTCTAGGCTTTCGATAGTTGATTAGAGGTAACAAAACTCTAATCCTATGGTTTTATTATTGTGATTTATGTTTTGAAAGTTATGAGCATGTGTGGGTGGGACATAAAGTAGTATAAAACTTGAAATTGATGATGCTTTATTTTGTATAGGAAGTTATAGTGTAAAAGATAAACATTAACTTGTGTTAAATGAAGAAAAGTCCCCTTGGTTTGTATCCCCTAGGTTTGGCCATGATGGGTTGAATAGGGGACATTCGGCAAAATTTTAGATGATGTATTATGAGAGTATGATGTGTTAGAGAGAGTAGGAATTTGGTGAATTTAGTGAGAATGCCAAAGTGGGAAAATCCATGTGTTTTGGTCCCTACATTTTGGCTATAGTGTGTAGTGAAGGACTTGATTTTCCAAAATTTTATTGGAATCTCTTCGATACATATACGTATGTTTAAGTTGATAATTAAGCTATGAAATAATAATTAAAAAGAAAAGAACCCTTTTGCATATTTCCTTGGAGATTTCGAATTTTAGGGGAGTTAAAGAAATGGATTTTGTTACATTTTATTTAATAAAATGTGTAGTTTTTTTTATGCATGAAAGTGATGAGTTAATAAGTTAGATGGCTTGAAAAATGGTGAAAAAGATCTTAATTCCCTAAGGGTGGGAACACGGCCTTTTAAAGAAAATGACATGAACTATGTTAAAAATTCTCAAGTGAACACTTGATTAAATTAAAGAACACTAACGAGTATAAGGTGTTCTAGACTTGTGTATTGGCATAGGATTGGCAAAAATATAAAGAAATGAAAAGAAGCGAGAAAATGTTTGCCTTATGAAAATATAGGCATGGCAGCATTTTATTGATTTGTATTTTGGATTCTTTCTCTAGGTGCGCCTAGGGACTGAAAAAGATCGAAATCTCTTGAAGATAAAAAAAAAGTAACTTGTGTCACAAGTAATCAGATCGATAAAGCTTCAAGAGGTAAGCTCTATGTTTAAGGAGTCTTTTCCTGCTTGAGTACTCCACCATGGTTAATGGACTATGGTTGGATGGTATGATTGTTGTTTTGATACTTTGTATAGGTGCATTCATATAGAATTATTTGATAACATAATATGACTTGTTCTGATATGATTTATGTAATATGATTTTTGAAATATGAATTCTGAAATGATCTCTAGCCTTCGATATATGGTACACTGATGTCTTCTTGGGGTTTCCCTGAGATTGATGATGTACACCTCTAATATGTTCTGGTTCCGCTTAGGGTCCTCCCTTAGGAACACGTGCGTTAATTTTCGCTTGGGGTCCTCCCTTGGGAATGACGGCGCACACCTCTGATATGATATGGATATATGTTTGTTATGTTCTGATATGGGTTATATGAGCATTGTTTACTCTGTATCTGACTTTCATGCAGGAGCGAGCCAGGGGTATGGAGAATTCTCTATAAACCTGGAGCTTATTTTGATTTGTAATCTCACCCCTCTTTGTGGACATTATTTCAGGTTCCCAGACTGCCGGTGAGCCCTCAGCAGGCAGAGACGCGGCACGTGGCTGAGACGTTCGACTTACCGGATTTTGAGTGGCTGTAGGCTACTATTTTTTTGGAATGTGTTGATGTAGTTTAGATGCTAGTTATTTTAAGGATCATTATGTCTGATCTTTCACTCTGTATATGGCCTGTATATGTTCTGTACATGTTCTTCAGTTTGATGCATGTACATTTTTGTATTCAGGCATGTTGATATGATTATGTAGTATTCAGTTATGCTTATGTCTTGGATTGCATGCTGTTAGATTAGTGGCATGGAGCCAAGTTTTGCATGCACCCATGGATGGGTATCTGATTATAATTGCATGACTGGTACTTCTGGATATAAATATTGTTGAAACTGTCTATCAGGAACTCTTTGGAGTGGGATTAGAAAATCCCTAGTTGTCCGATTTATAGAGGTTACTCTGTCCGATTTCCGTTTACGCTGAATAAGAATGTAAAAAGAAAAAGAAAAAGTTAACTCGTATTTTCGTAAGATAAGCCTTCCGTTGTTTCTGTTTTATCATATGTATGTTAATTGAACCGGCTCGAGACGGGGATGTTACAGAGAACACGGAACTTACCTGTCAAGTAGTATAATCAAGCTCAAGATCCAAACAGCAGCTTACAGATCACCAAACAGCAAAGTCATAGTCTGTTTTATGCCAAGTATATTATTAATATAAATATCCTAAAATTTCAAGTCAAATGGACTACATTTTCTTTTTCGTTTAGTGGTTGCAGGCTTCTCCCAACGCACCCAAGCACCAAACAGCGTTTACTTTTTTTAAAACATTAATTGCAACTCTTTACTAAAAAATTCTAAGACTCTAATATGTTAAACTAGACATGTCCAACCTTACAATGACATATTATATGTCTCCTTTGGAGTTGTATAACTCCGATTATGTTTTTCGCAAATTTCCTACAACAAACTGAATTTCCAGTAATAATGCGATAAATCCAATCATCCAATCGATCTGAAAACTTACATGGATGTAGCCCTATATGTTAGCTTCACATAGGTCTAAACCTCACTCAATTTGGAGCTCTGTATCTCGAGATATTATGATTTTACTAAACTAAAGTCGTTGTTGTCTCGCAAATATTTGATTACTGCATTTTTCCAGAAAGTATTCGAGTACTGCCTGAGAAGTATTCGAATACTTCTTCGAAAGAATGCAGAAAACTAAGTTTTTAAGGTATAAATGTCCTTTAATGATCTCCCAAACTTGTTTAGTAATTTAATTAACATACCAACTCGTTTTAAAAACAAAAACAACTTCAAGACTCCACCTTTAACTTAAATCATGCTTTCTATCATGAAGAACAAAGTAAAGATCATTCTTTTCACATGAAACACAAGAGGAA
The DNA here is from genome assembly GCA_032173675.1 of Gastrolobium villosum. Lineage (NCBI taxonomy): Eukaryota > Viridiplantae > Streptophyta > Magnoliopsida > Fabales > Fabaceae > Gastrolobium > Gastrolobium villosum. The sequence continues at coordinate 27,571 of JAVKPL010003705.1, forward strand.
TGTTTGATGTATACCTTAGGCTCACCAAAACAGAGAAAGAAGATGACTTTAAATGCTTAAACTCCACTCTCTACCACTGCCAAGTGATGTGCACGAATTTTGGAAATCAAGGTTGGTTCTTCCTTTCATAAAGGCTTCAAAATAAGGTGTGGTGATACTCCAACTCCCCCAAAAATAAATGGAACCTTTCGAATCTCCTAAGGTAGCAACCGAGGTGCTATTTTTCTCCCCACAATTCGAACTTTGTCGTGTTTACAAGATGAGGGATGAAGGAATGATGGTTTGTGGGTGTTTGATGTTTGCCTCAAGAGAGAAAGATGCAATCTTGGGAGAAGATGAGTGTTGCTGCCATTGAAGAGTTTGTGGAGCTTCTAGGGTTTCTAAAAGAGTAAAATGAGGCATAAGGTTCAGCAAGAAGGGTTTTAGTCACTTTAGATGAGTCTCATTAACCCAATTATGCATTAATACACTTAAAACACCCGGTATTAGTTCTATTACTTCTATTAATTTTTTTTTATATCAAACTTCATATTCTTAACCTAGACTTTTTTCTTGGAATTATCATATTTTTACATTAATTTTTCAAGATATTTTGCTGGTATGTGTAAGAACCCGCACCGTTAATTAAAGAAATTAATTATGAAATGTGAGAATTAGGAAATAATTCTATAATTGACCCTAATAATTATTATGAGGCTTTAATAATTATAGTAAGTGAGTAATAATGCTGAAAGTCGTTTTTCAGACGAAAATTGCAGATACCGGTTCTGCTACCCGGTATAAATGCATACCGGTGAAGTATCCCGAAAAATTATAATAATTACATGAAATAATGAGAACAGGTGCCAGAACTGATACTGGCTATGGAAAACCGCGTACCGGAAAGGTGCTCCAAAAAATAAAATAAAATATGATAAATCTTGTAAAATTGAGTAGGTTCAGATTCCAAAGTTTGGGATTAAAATGCTAAGCGTAGCAATTAGCGCTAATACCGTGTGTTTAATTATTAAGTGGCTATATATTTGGCTTTTAGGCACAAAACCCTAGGTGCACTCTTTTCTTACGTGAAGAGAGGCTGATCAGTTTCTTCTTAACACTGCCTTTTGCCTTCTTGCATCATTTTGTGAGTTTTGAAGCCATTTCCTTCACTGAACCTTCATCTAACCACCTTGTGGATGGATGAGATAGCCTTGTGAGTGAGTGAGACTCCCCATTCTGAGTATCCAGCTGATGTGAGTGTTTGTGAATGGGCTGTGTTCTATGCTTTTGTGGGGTGTGGCCATTTATTTGGTGTTTTGAAGCCTCAAGGAGCTTCCTTGTTGAGTAAAAGAGCTACCTTCATGCTCATTTTCGTGGCCTTGAGTTGCTGCACTGTGGAGGGACTTAGAAACCACCAAGACACCTTCTTTGTTGCTGTTTTGAGCTTGTGGTATGATCACCACGCTTGAACTTTAGTTTTTATACGTAAAAATGGAACCTTGATGCATGTAACAAGCTAAGATGATAACCTAATGTTAGGTAATGCTAAACACACTTAGAAATGCATGTTTAAGCCTCTGTAATCGGTAAAAGTTAGACCTTTGGTTTGATATTTCGTGAAATGCGAATCTGAGTTCTGTCGCGAAATATCCGGATATTGGGTTGGAAATATCCGGATATGTTATCCGAATATTGATATCTGGATATGGGGCTCTGAGATATCCGAATATGGATATCCGAATATGATATCCGGATACGCTTATCCGGATATGATATCCGGATACGCATATCCGGATATGGCCCTGACATATATCCGGATATTCTGGGGTTTCGATGAATAGTAAGGTACTGTTCATACAGAGGGCTTGTATGAGTTTGTGGACCCTAGTTTGATGAAGTTGGACTTCTGTAATAACTTAACTAAGTCAGAACCTATGTGTTTAAGGGCTGGTGGCTTTGTGAGAAGCCTAAAGACATGAAACGTAAGAGAAAAGCGTTGTCTTTATGAGTATGCTTGTAGAGTTTGAATATTGATATATTGTTGTCCGAAACAGATTGTGATTCTGTTGTGTGTTGGACTTGAGCTAGTGTGGACTCTTGGCATTGGGTAGTTAGCTTGCAAGGTAAGCTTCGTGTCCTCGGTTTAGCCATTGTTGGTTCCACCATGTCCCATGGGGGGATGGTTTATATGCATGATGTGATTTTCATGTATTATTTATGAAATGCTATAGAGCTGTTAAATGCAATGTCTTATAATATGCATGTGGTGTTACGCCTAGACAGGAGGCCAAGGGGTGGTCCTGTGGGCGAGTACAGTAAGGGCTAGTACTGTGTGAGTAATAGAAGTATTCCTGCACTTCTCTGATCAGTAGAATAGCTTATTAACACACATGACATGATTATCTGTTGCATTTCACTATTTTGGAACATTACACAAGCTTATAGGCCGAAAATCTTTCATAAATCCAGGGTTATCTTTTTTAGGAATCAAACATAAGTGAGTCTGATTAATCTCCTGAATCTTCGAAGGATCAACAAAACAGCTCCTAACCATGTCACAAACAGACTTTCCAATAATATGCCATTGAGATTGGTAGAAGGCAACATCCAACCCATCAGGACCAGGGGCTTTAAATCTACCCATTTTAAAAATAGTTCTCTTAATCTCCAACTCATCAGGAATACTGGCTAACTTAACCAACTCACCAGCCACCAACTTGGGGAAAGCATCCGTGATGGGATACTCCTCAAAAACCCCCTCCTCCACCAAAAACAACTTCTCAAAGTAACTAATAGTCGTATTCACAAGATCATTAGAATCTGCAGTCCACTCACCCCTCTCATTCCTTATGGCCATCACTTTGTTACATCTCCTTCTAGCAATGGTAGTAGAATGGAAGAACTTTGTGTTCTTATCCCCAAAATTCAACCAAGAAATTCTAGACCTTTGGAACCAGGCCAGCTCCTCCCTTAGCAAGATCAACTCCAATTCCTTCCACAGATCACCCTGCAACCTAACCAGCTCCCTATCAAATCTCGAATCCAGCTCCATGTCAATGCCCTGGATCCTAGCATAAAGTCTATGTTTTTGCCTCATCTCCTCTCTAAACACAAGATGATGCCAGTTAGAAGCTTCAACCTCAAAATCTCTTCTAGCATCAGACCAGGCCCCATTCTGCTACCAACACTTTTTAACAATATCACCAAAACCTGGGTTAGTCAACCAGGCAGCAAGGAACTTGAACTGCTTAACACCATTCAACTCACGGGTATTTTTATAATTACTAACCAGAATTGGCCTATGATCCGAATTGAAAAAAGGAAGATGTCCCAGAAACCTGTTAGGCCAAGCCAAATTCCATTCCTCATTAGCACACGCCCTATCAATTATTTCATGCAGGTTGCCCCTCTTCCAAGTGAAACTAGGGCCCTTAAAGCCAATATCAGAAAGACCACACTCATCAATACAACCCTGCATCTCAAGAATACTCCTCCAGCAAACCTCCAAACCTCCCACTTTCTCAGACTGCAACAAAATCGAATTGAAATCCCCAAGAACAATCCAAGGGAGACTCACGGAACCCGACAAAGACACCAAATTCTCCCACAGAATCTCTCTTTCACCTCTTCTCGGGCTACCATACACAAAAGTAACTAATTCCTCTCTATTATCTTCCAAATAACGAACTCTGTAATGAACAAATTGATGATGAGATTGAATAACATCAACCTCAACATCTTTCTCATCCCACAACACCCAAATACCTCCAGAACACCCCACAGCCTCCTGTTTGAAGTATTTAGAAAAACCCAGCTTCCTACAAACAGCTTCCCCCCTGTCACCATGTAATCTGGTTTCCAGCAAGGCCAACACTTTAATTTTAAACCTAAATTTTATATCCCTAATAAGGGCAGGAAAAGATTTCTTCCCCACTCCTCTACAATTCCAAGCACAAATATTGTTGTTCATCATCATAACAATAAAGAGAAGAAACAGACCAGACACCAAAGAAATCAATAAGAATTCGAATGAGAATGCAAGGCTACTAAGTTCTTGCAACTTTGCACTCTATTGACTGCCAACTGATCACTTAGATCTAACATCTCCTTATCACAACTACCTCAAATCTCCTCATGCAAGGGATAACCCAAAACAGTGCAAGAAGAAATTTCAACTTCCATACCTGATAGACCTTCTGACCTGGTGGTCACTTTACCCTTGCTAGAGTCAGGGGGTTCAGCTTCTGAACAAGGGACACCACAGCCCACAGGAGAGACCTTACTAGACTGACTGACCTTGCCTTCAGACCAGAAGCTATCCTCCTCCATCACCAAGTCATTCCACAGCTTCCCATTAAGCTGAGCATTCGGTTGAAAAGCATTCTGGTTGGACTTACAAGAAGCATCCCCACTACTGTCCACAGAAATGGACTTAGTCTTAAGAACAGATCCATTTCCTTTAACAGTAGGACCCTTAGCACCTGACTTTTTACTTCCAGGTAAGCTGGTCTTAGTACCAGCTGCCTTCTTGACCTACGAAGAAGCAGCAGCATTGAACTCCATCCCTACCCCACCAGCCTGAGGCTTCTCCAAGGAGGCCTCATTCTCCTTAAGCTCCTTTAACACAGGAGAAACACCACCTGGACTTTTACCATGAGCACCCTCCTGCCCACTAAGGCCACTGCTGGAAGTAACTCCATTACTAATAGAACTCCTCTTGTTAGAGATATCAACACCAAATTTTCTATTGGATGAAGAGTTGTTCTTTTGAGAATTCTGATTTGTATTCTTCCTGCGCTGGACAACCATCTAGGCTCCAACTCCTTGCGTGCAAGGTTTCTCCTCGGGCTGGTCAGGGATCTTATCAGTCGTGGTTGACGCAGTAGGCTTCACAAACTCAGGGCACGCACTAGAGTTATGCCCATACCTCCCACATTTCAAACAAATCAGGAACAAACCTTCATACTCAACCTTCCTTCTACTTCCATCAAGAATATACTCCCCCCGCAACGGCATAGAGAGGTCCACCTCAATGCAAACACGAGCAAACCTCGCCCTATCACCCGTTGAAGTGGTTCTGTCCACCTTGATAACCTTCCCAATCACTGCTCCCAACTGGTTGAGAAAAGGAAATTCACAGTATTCCTGGGGAACACCAGGTAATCTAACCCAAGCAGCCACCTTATGAATGTTGGCTTTCTCGGGATCAAACCTGGGCTCCCACTTCCTCGTGGCTAAATAATGCCCTAAGATAATCCATGGCCCACCAGTAATGGCCATGTTAAGATCCTCCAGACTATTGAAACGAACAGAATAGAACTCATTACCTAGATCAGCCACTGTGATGCTTCCTGCCTTAGCCCAGAGCATATCAAGCTTCCTCTTCATGAAGCCCACCCCCACCTTCTTGCCCAGGAGCTTGACGATGAGAGCATTCTTCCATCTCTGGCACATCCTAGCTCTAGCCTCCCTGTTGCTTCTAATCTCAACAGATCCATCCTCTCTGTAGATCGTCTGGAAACCCCACTCAGAAATCACACCCAAACTAGGGTCCAAAGGTTCCAGATCTAGCTCGTCATCTTCAGCCATCCAGGGAAGCGAATCGCCTGCAACCCCAAGATCCTCCCCAGCTACTTCCGTGAAGGTCCTCTGCTTCACCATGCCAGTAGATCCAGCTTGGAAGTCTTTCACCGCCTCTCTCAAACGAACCTCCGTAGGGATCTCGTCCCCACTCTTTGTTCTCTTTGAGCTTTTCCTTTCCATTGACAAAGTATCACCGATCTTATCTCCCGCTACCTCCATTGAAGGCCTTGAACAAAAACGAACAGAGAAAAAAACCCTAGCAGAGTGAAACTAATAGCGCGCGTAGCTTAACGCGCCTAACCCATTTTGTTATTTTGTTTTCAATTTGTGCCTTTTAGTTAACCCCTAAACACATTACTTTCTTTCAATCTTTTTACAAATTTTCCATTCCTCCTTCATCTCTCATTCATTTCAGTCTCATCCTCTCATTATTCTTGAAAATTTTAGAAAATATTTCAAATATTTTCCTCTTGCAATCAATTCAAATTGTTGAGAATTAATTTTCAAAGTTTAGGAATGCAGTAGATTTTGTGCTGCCCACTCATTTGAAGTTTTTTACTTGGACATCAATATAAACTCATGACCCAAAAGTTTAATTAATTAATTTTAATTACACAATTTCGTTTTGGGTATGTTAGGTACTTATATTGGCACCATAGTCAATTTCATTTTCAAAGTTTAGCTAGGATTTGAGAATGAAATTAAATAACTGATTGTTTATAATTTTTAATTGAATTGTTTGTACGCTTTGTTTATAGTTATGGCATAGGGAACCTCTAGTTGATATTCAATTCTTTGGAAGTAGACGAAATCGATCAATATTGTTAGTGGGCTTTACTTATAATAAAAGTTTTAAAGCTAGTGTGATCTGTTGGGATTCTCCCATACTAAGGTCCTTAATAGATCATTTAATTTACCCAAAAATTAAATAACATGATATAATTAATAATTAATGGCCTGTTTGATTTTTTTTTATAGGAAATGTTATATTTACAACTTTTTTCGTTTATAAACTCTTACCATCAAATCTTAATCATTGATTTCTGTCAATCTGACGGTTATGTTTTATTAAGTCACATTTATTAGGAAGGTTATATTTTCAACCTATTTTTTGTTTACAACCTCTTACAATTATAGCTTAACCGTTGATTTTTGCCAATCAACGGTTATTATTTTGCAAATCAAACTCATTAATTAATTATTAATCCGTTAACTATTAAGATATGGTTATAAGATGTTATAAACAAAAATATGTTGTTATTATTTACAAAAAAAAAAAAAGTTGTTTTTTTTGTAAGCAAATAGGTTGTTACTTGTAAGTATAACCTTCCTCCAATTTATTAATTAATTACTAATTTCTAATAAATTATAACCGTCAGATTAGCGGAAATCAATAGTTAAATTTTGGTCGTAAGAGTTTATAAACGAAAAAAGTTATAAATATAACTTTTCTCTTTTTTTTTATTCTTAAAACTATTTTTTAAAATAGTTAATGATTTCTACAACGTATTTATTGATACAGCTAACAATGACGGCCATTAAGGGTGTTCGCGGTCTGGATTGGATTAATTTTAGAAGCAAAAATCATTTGATCCAATTCCTTCGGTTTGATCATGTAATCATCCATTCAGTTTAGATTTATTTTCAAATCCAATCTAATCTAACCCAATTTTTTTAGTTTGGATGAGATCAGTTTTCGATTTTATAAAAATCCAAAAATTAGTTCCATGATTATTGTACAAATAACATCTTTTGTGTATATATTGACTTTGTAAAAAAAAATTAAATACAAAAGTATTAGTAAACGATAATATAATTTTTTTTGGGCAATGAGATATGAAGCTCTACACAGATGAGATTTTGTTGATTAGATGTGACTAGGTTTTTCTTGGGTTTAGTTGATGGGTTTATAGATCTTGGTTTTAGAAATTTTTGGGCTTTATATGATTAGGGGAAGATCAAAGTATGTAGAGGAAAATTAATATATTGGATCGGTTTGGATTGGATCAGTTTTTATTACTAATTCAAAAACCGATCAAATCCAATTAAAATTGTGGATTTTTTTTTAGATTTTCGATTTATTCGATTATTGATTTTTTGGTTCAGTCACGTCAGTTTAAATCAATTAATTAACACCCCTAACTCTAAATAAACTATAGAAGTATGAACTGTCAAAATTATAAATTAACTTAATTAATCCAACTTGGTCAGTAAATGTTAAAGAATGACAAAGGAAAACTCAAAGTCTTCGTCTCATATGCTTATATAAATCTCGAAGAATATAAATTTTCCTCTACATTGTCAGTATGATATGATATTACATACTATACATGCAATTCAACGAGCTAAGATACCGGCATGTTACCACTTCCCACATGCTTGTGCTACTTTGACAACTGGATTAACATTTTAAAAAATTAAAAAATGGCCTCTAGTTCTTCCATGTGGGTTAGAATTTTATTTTATTTTTTACATTTTTTTGAAACTTTTTTTTAAACACATTTACTAGGAATAAATCATTTAAATGTAGTAGTTGCAAGGCTCATGTGCATATTGTCAAGTAAAAAAAAAAAGTGGTTTATGGAATTACGAGCTTAATTAAAAATAAAAATTCAAATCATCAATAAAAATCATATGGATGAACTGATAAGATATTGTTTCAACCCGAGGCGTCAAAATATACTGAAGGACGCAGATTAACCCTCAAAGACCTATATTTGGTCTTAATTCATTAAGGCTTTTTTATGGCAGGGCATTTCTTAACCTTGACCCTCAAAATTCTATAACTTAGTGGGTTGAAGTAGTATTAGATCACACGCTAAATTTTGTCCTTCATCAAAAAATTTATTATTTAAAAATATCTAAATTTAAATATTTATAATTATAAAATAAAATATAAACACAATATAAGTAAAAATGAATTTTTTTAATAGTGATATATTTGAACAGAGAATTAAATAAAATATAAACACAAACATTGTTTTATTAAAAAAAATTAAATTATAAAAATTTTAATTGGTATAAAATATTTTAAGAAAGTGTCAAATATTTATTTGTTAAAATAATTTTTAATGTGTTGAATATTATACAAGTTTATTTTATGAAATTTTAATTTTGAATGGCTCACGGGCTAGCCCTAATCAATAGAGTGTTTGGCCCATGCAAATCTTTATTATTCAGGGCTGTTTGGCCTTGTAGGTGTTTCAGCTCTAATCCACACGGACTAGAACCTAACGGGACACGCGGACTCATTTTGACAATTATATAACAAATTTTATTTTTTTTTGGTAAAGATTATATAACAATTTTTTTTTTTTTTTGGTAAAGAAGATTATATAACAACTTAACCACTAGTCTTGTGTTCGAATTTCTTGAATCTCTACTTACTCAAAGAAAATTTAAAATAAAATATATTGTGGATACAAAGTCTTAAGGAATACAAAGTCTTAAGGAATACAAAGTCTTCATCTCACAACACAATACATTAATACTCAAATGGGGGAAATGACAGTGACATCCCACCAGACAGCTCCCACCCCCATCTGTATATAAACCTCTCCAACCTCGTTCCCTTCTTAAGCTATTCCCAAATCCTCGATCTCCTATTTCCTTACTCACATTACTCTTCAGTCAGTACCATTATATCCTATCTTCTATTTGTCTTTTTATTTAAGGTTAGTAATTTAATAATAAATATTATTGTTTTTTTTATAACAATAAATATTATTGTTTTTGTTATTTTTTTTTATGTTTAATATACTTTTAATTATTTATATCAATTAAGTACCTTATTGTATCTGTTAGGTTTATAGTTATGTCAATTGTTATTTACTAACAAAGTCATTTGTCATTTATTATTTATGTCATTACAGGTTATTATTTAGTATTTTTTTAATTCATTTATTCTTTATATAATTTATTTTTCATATGCCATTTTTGTCATTTATTATTTTAGTGTTAGATTTCGTTGTTTATGTTATTTTCTTTTTATATTAGAATTTTTGTTAATCGTTTATATTATTTTTATCTTTTATTATATTTTCCATGTTGACATTTACGTAATTCATTTTTATTTTATTCATTATGTAATTTATTATTATTTTAATATTAAACACGGTTGTTTATGTTATCTTTTATTAATTATTTATAGTTTAGTTATTTATTATATTTGTCATGCTGAGAGTTAATTATGTTATTTGTTATAATTGTTTTTCGTAATAAATTTATTTATGGAAGTTACGTTTTATTATTTAATAATTTTAACTCATTTAATTTTATTTTCTTATTTATGAATTTATTATTCTTTAGTATTATATATCATTTTTATGTTAGTATATTTTTATATCAATTTTTTTATATTATTTTAATCATTTATTATATTTGTTATGTCGATATATAGTTATGTCATTTGTTGTTAAATTTTAGGAATAACTTCATTTTCGCGTATTGAGGGCTATGAAGCTGACACTTCAAAAATCCTGATGTGTCGTGTCCGACACTCTCGGACACTCCGACACTCCCCGACACTCCAACACGCGTTATAGAAATTCAAAAAAAAAGAAGATTTAAAGATTACGTTGCGTTGAGTTTTTAGTTCCAACTATATTCGTTAGATAACTATTACTATTTTATTGAGTTTAATATAAATATTTGAGATATTTCATGTTTCTTTACAAAATTTATGAATATTATAAGTTTATATTCATTTTTTCATTAAAATATTGAATATTAAATATAATATACACTACATAAATTAAAAATATTATTTAATATCAAAACGTGTCCTAACGTGTTGAAATTTAACATTTTTTAGAATTAACGTGTCGGAGTGTCGTGTCGTATCATGTCCCGTGTCAGTATGGGTGCTAAATAGATTGAGGGTACATGGTTTATCACTTGAACTCCTACGGTTTCAAACTTACCATTCACATCCACTTTGATTACAAAATTATATCATTTAATCTCATATAATTTCAAAGTATTATGTGTACCCACTGATTATAAAATTGTTTCACACTTTACTTAGACCTCTCGTGGCCTTATACGCTCACGGAAATTTTTATTTTTTGTGATTTTTATCTTATATTGTTATCATATTATAAATTAAATTTATAAAAAAATTAAGTATTATAAATTAAAATAAAAATTATCTTTGAAAACAAATTATGCATCAAAAAATATAAATTACTTATTTTATATTATATTCAATATAAAAATATTATTTAAGATATAAAAAATTATTATCTTACAAATTTATTTAAAGCTAAATTATTGTATTTTTTAAAAAACATTCTATTTATCTATACGGAAAATTAATTTAAATTTAAATTTATTAATTATTTTCAATTTTATTTTTAATTAATAATGTCATTTAGATCCTACTGATCTCATACATGTAAATTTATTTTATATTAGTATATATAGTATATTTTAAAGTTATAACAAAATTAATTATTAAGAATAAAATTAAAAAATATAAAATTATTTAGTTAAAAATTATGGTAAAGTTAATAAAAGAAAAATTTGGAAAAATAAAGAATTTTATATTTATAAGATCATGAAGATATTTTTTTTATAACCACGATTATTCTAAGTGGAAGTTTTGAAATTAAAGGAGATTAAATAATAAACCTATTTATCTACAATGGGTATAACTATAAGATATAAACTTATCGTAAATTATTTATATCAATTTAGTCATTTATCATATTTATTATAATGATAATGCTTTTTTGCTGTATTGTGGATTATTTTTTTTTTTTTTCAAGGAAACGACTAGCGCTTTGCAGTTCGCACACTTGACAAACCACGTGTACCGGCAGCCCCAGAGTGGTATGCTTTTTTTTCTTTTTTGTATTGTTTTGATATTTATTTTCCTGTTATTTTTATTTATTTATTTGGTAGCCTTATTTTCCTGTTATTTTATTAATAAATATTATTTTTTTTCATGTTCATTTTTTGTGTGGTTTTAATTGTTTGTTATATTTCTTATGCTGATGTTATCTCATTTAGTATTATTTGATATTTAATATTAAATTTATTCATGTAATTTTTATTGTATTTTATGATTTAATAACTTTCCACAAGTATTCTTTATGGAATTTATTTATATCATTTTAGTGTGAAACATAGTTGTTTAAGTTATTGTATTTTTATGTTTATTTTTGTGTTAGTTATTTATATTAGTTTGTATTTTGTTTTTGGTAAACAAAAAAAAGTTTGTATTTATTATGTTGGTAGTTATATCATTTGTTATTATTTTTATTTAAAGATAAATTTATTTTGTCATTTAATTTATAATTAAATAAATTTCATATTCTTTTTTTCTGTATATATTTTATTTGTATTTAACTATGAATTTAATTTTTTATTATTCACTATTAGACATTGTTTTTATGGCATTTCATTATCATGTCAAACTTTTTTATTATTTTTATTAGGGTAGTTATTTATTATATTTTAAAGTTGATAATTACATTATTTATTATGTTTTTTTATTATTTCTTATTAATTTAAAAATAAATTTAATTATGTCATTTATTATTTTTTCATTATATTGTATTATTTAATATTTTTTAAATAATTTATTCTTTTGTAATATATTTTACATATTATTATTTATTTCATTTTTATTTTAGTATTTAAGATTGTTGTTTCCGTTATTTTATTATATTTGTTACATTAATTTCTCTGGCGTGTCGTACAACCTAAAGCTTTGTACGTGTCACGTGGCAACTCAACATCGGTAAATTTTTCATTTTTTGATTTTCTTAGTTATGTTTGACAATCAAGTAAAATAAGTTTCGAAATATATAAAAGATCATATTACAAATAAAAAAAAGGTTATATTACTTTATACCTTGATTTCTTTCCCTAAATGACATCGTATTAGATTTATTGCAGATATTTATCTGCAGTCATGGCAGAAAAGTCACCGCAGAAAAAGTGAACCCCTTACTTTATATGTCTTTCTAGTTTTATCATTTCTCAAAACTCCTTAGATTCTAATAATTTCTAAATGAGCTGCTAAACTTTTAAAATTTTGTGATTTACTCCTTTTCAGATGACTAGTTGAGACTTCGTAAACTTTTATTAACATGAAATTCTGTTTAAAAAATTAAATGCATCATAAAGACTTATTGACCGGATCGATCGAAAGCACAATATATTTGAGTTTTTAAGTTCTGATAGTTTTAGAATGACTAACGAATTCTAACGCTTTTAGTGAGTAGGAATTTACTCAAGAAGTTTTGTAAGTTTAGTGACCTAATCACAAACTTTAAACTATCTATTTAAACAGGGATAGATATTGTGACAACCAAATAATGTTACTACTAATTTACGACCAGATCTTAACCGTTGATTTCCGTCAATCAACGGTTATCATTTATTGCGAATTAATAATTAATTAATGAGCTTGATTTGAAAAATGATAATCATTGATTGGCAGGAATCAACGGTTAAGATGTGGTCGTAACATTGGTAGTAACATTATTTAGTTGTCACAATATCTTATCCTTTTTAAACAATTCATAAAGTAATTTGAACCCACAAAATAAATAATTATTTTTTATCCAACTTGTAACATTTATCAATGTTTTTTTGATAACATAGATCGACAAGGTAATTGGTGGACTATATTATAACCTGCCAAACGAACAAATCGGGAAATACTGATGGCAGAAGAACACCGATCTTAAAAAATATATATAATTTTTCTTATTCTCTCAACTAAACCAAGAATATTTCTTCTTTTTGGTACAAATACCACGATGATGCTTTTTCAACTTGTTTTTAAGAAACTGGTCTCTTCTCTCATGTGGCATAACGTTTATTTGTTACTCATCAAATGAGATTTAACTATACAATACATGAGTGTTATTAAATTATGTTCAACCCTGCGAAGCATGTGTAAAATATGGTATCAGTATGCAGCGTCTATCTTCTTCTTCTTTTTTTCAATCTTTACTGGGATAACTGACATAAACAAATAGAACTAACATTGTTTAATTACATTTACAGATTAGCAAAATCACAAGATTTAGAACTTGCTCAAAAAAATATTTAAGGAAGCAGCTTAAATCAGAGCTTGATTAAAATGGCAGAAATTGCAGTGTCCTTGGCTCATGACAAATTGCTTCCACTGTTAACGGAAGAAGCAAGACGGCTTAGGGAAGTCCCCAAAGAATTTGAAGAGATAAAAGATTTACTAGAAAGCATTCAAGCCTTCATCAAGGATGCAGATAGAAGAGCTGCAGCTGAAGAAGATCAAAGGGTCGCAGCTGAAGAAAATGGAAGTGTTGCAGCTCAAGTACACAGCACAAACGAGGAAATCAGAAAATGGGTGAAGCTGCTGAGAGAAGAAGCTTTTCGCATAGAAGATGTCATTGATGAATATATGACCTATGTGGGACAACATCCCCGGGATCCTGGTTGTGAAGCTTTACTGTGCGATATTGTTCATTTCATCAAAACTTTGATTCCTCGTTGTCGAATAGCTTCTGAGATTCAGGACATTAAGTTATCAGTTGGTCGAATCAAGGAAAGAAGTGAAAAATATCGCTTCCAAATAAAAGCTTCTTTTGAACAAGGATCCAACCGTTCTAGAGAAAGCCCCGATGTCAATTTGCAAGCCACTCAAATAGCTTACCCTTACATTGAGGAAAAACCACTATTGCCAAGAAAGTTTTTGACAACCCAAAGGTGATTGAGCACTTTGATTGTCTTGCATGGATCACTGTGTCTCAGTCATACACAGTAGAAAGATTGTTGAGGGACATGTTGAAAAAGTTTTACGATGGTCCACCTGAACATATTCTTGAAATGTGTTAAATATCAAGATACAAGAGGAATTGATAGTAATCCTTGTTGTGTTAAACTACACAACATTGGTTCTATTATATAGCAAACCAATTGAAGAATACAATGAGACACACACAATGTGGGACTAACACTCTTAACACAATGAGACACACACAATGTGGGACTAACACTCTTAACACTCCCCCTCAAGCTGTAGCATATAGATCATATGCTACAAGCTTGATACATAAATAATACTCCTATTAGGAACCAAAAGCAACAGTGCTACATCAACAAAATGAAATCACCAAGTAACATAATATCAAAATAAATCTCCTATATGAGAAACCAAAAATCAACAATGTGCTAAAAATGGCGTCGGAATGAACATCAACATGGAAGATGCCGGAATGATCATCGGCAAAGACATCTGTGCTGGAATGACCATCAGCAACATGGACGACGGTATGGAAGATGCCGGAATTATCATCGGCAAAGACAATTGTGCTGGAATGACCATCAGCAACATGAAAAGTGCTCCCCCTCAAGAGGAACTTCGGAGCCGGAATTATCATCGGCAAAGACAACTGTGCTGGAATGACCATCAGCAACATGGAAAGTGCTCCCCCTCAAGAGGAACTTCGGAGCCGGAATTATCATCGGCAAAGACAACTGTGCTGGAATGACCATCAGCAACATGGAAAGTGCTCCCCCTCAAGAGGAACTTCGGAGCCGGAATTATCATCGGCAAAGACAACTGTGCTGGAATGACCATCAGCAACATGGAAAGTGCTCCCCCTCAAGAGGAACTTCGGAGCCGGAATTATCATCGGCAAAGACAACTGTGCTGGAATGACCATCAGCAACATGGAAAGTGCTCCCCCTCAAGAGGAACTTCGGAGCCGGAATTATCATCGGCAAAGACAACTGTGCTGGAATGACCATCAGCAACATGGAAAGTGCTCCCCCTCAAGAGGAACTTCGGAGCCGGAATTATCATCGGCAAAGACAACTGTGCTGGAATGACCATCAGCAACATGGAAAGTGCTCCCCCTGAATAAGAAGCCAAAATAAAGCCAAACAATGGCAAAACCAAATAACATCCACCGACAGTACATAAGAAAAAAAATTCCATGAGCTCCATGAGTCTTCACAAACCTGCAAAATGAGAAGTGAAAGAGAGAACAAGTAGACAGATCTGAAAATAAAAATATATCAGAGAAGAAGAAAAAAAATGACCAAAACGCAGATCTGGAAAGCAACACAGATCTAGAACGGAAATGGCCGGAGAAAAGGAAGACACGGTCGGAGAATGGACGATGCGGCCGGAGAATCAGCCACGATCGAAGATGATGACCGGAAAAGAATGAGACACTACCGGAAAAAGAGAAACACTGCCGGAGGAGATAAAAAGACACAGATCTGAAACGTGAACGATCTGGAACAACGGTCTGAAATGTGAACGACCTGGAACAACAGAGATGGATGATGCGACCGGAGAATAAGACATGGTCGGAGAGGATGATCGGAAAAGAGGAAGACGCAGCCGGAAAATTCCCAGATCTGAAAAAAAAAAAAAAAAAAAAAATAAAAAAAAAAAAATAAAAAAAAATGAAACAGATCTGAAAGAAAAAAAAAATTGCAACAGAAAGAGAAAAGAAATGAGACACAGGACTGGATGAAAAACCCAGTAGAGAGAGGATGATGACCCAAAACAATGAAGAAATCACAGATCTAGGACAATGGAGATGACCCGTAGATCTGGAAAACCACAAATTGAAAAAGAAGATTAAAGCAAAAGTGACGGAAAAAGAAGATGAAAGGAACCAAAAGAAAAAGAAATAACAACGAGAATCCCTCAAGGAGGGTGATATCTCTCTATAACCATATTGAAATTATGGAAAAGTGAACTAAGTTAAGCGGATTAAGATTCCTCTTGTTAGGCTCTAGATACCATGTTAAAATATCAAGATACAAGAGGAATTGATAGTAATCCTTGTTGTGTTAAACTACACAACATTGGTTCTATTATATAGCAAACCAATTGAAGAATACAATGAGACACACACAATGTGGGACTAACACTCTTAACACAATGAGACACACACAATGTGGGACTAACACTCTTAACAAAATGGATAAAGAACAATTGACAAAGGAAGTGAAAAGCTACTTACAGCAAAAGAGGTATGTTGTCTTCTTTGATGATGTGTGGAATAAAAAGTTTTGGAAAAAGATTAAAAAGGTTGTAGTTGATAATAAAAAAGGAAGTAGGATATTTATCACAACCATGTTCATATATATATATATATATATATATATATATATATATATATATATATATATATATATATATATTGGGAAAGGTTATACTTACAACCTATTTTTTTTACTACCAAATCTTAACCGTTGATTTCCGTCAATTTAACGGTTATAATTTATTACAAATTAATAATTAATAAATATGACCCCATAAATTATAACCATTAAATTGACGGAAATCAACGGTTAAGATTTGGTAATAAGATGTAGTAAGTATAACCTATTCTTATATATATATATATATATATATATCCCAAAAATTACGTCATTTTGACTAATAAAGGATGTTTCTGTAATCTTAGCTGAATTAATTAAGGGTGTTTCTGTAATTTTTTTATTTTTTATCATATACATTTTACTGAAACACCCTTTATTAATGCACCTAACATTACAAAATCACCTTTTATTAATCAAAATGACGTAGTTTTTGGGATAGCTGTAGATAACCTTATCTAAAATGACTGAAAAAGTATTTTTTCATATATATATGGTAAAATCATTTCTGCAACCGCTTTACGTACAACAATGACAGAAATGATTTTACCATATATATATATATATAATGTGGAAACATCTTTTTTGGAAGTTATGGTCCCGAATGTCCCCTTTTTTGCCTCTCTCCCAATTTAATCAATGTTGTGAAGAAATGTCACAAATCTTATTCATAAAATATACAATCACCATTTAGAAGAGATACTGAGGGGCTGCTATTATTAGTTGCTGCTATATGTCATGTAAACCTACATTTTTATTTTCTTGTTAAAGAATTTGGCATAGAAATAACACCAAACTATGACTATGCAGCTTCTGCAAATCCTATACGGAGATTGCCATAGTCAAACACTGTGTGATATGCCCCCAAGAAAATATCTCCAAGTACCCTGCACATATAGTACAACTTTCATATACTATATAAGAGAGGTAAGAAAAAAAAAATGTGTAAAGAACCAATTCAACCCAAACTGTTGGATGAGGCTACACTAATCGTTTTATATATCTCAACACGCCCCCTCACACGAGAGCCAACCGGGCTTGAAGGGTGTACAATGCACAGGCCCACATACATGTGGGCACAAAGAAATTCCACTTGAAAGAAAGTGGGGGGCGGCGAGGATCGAGCCCGGGACACGAAGCTCTGATACCATGTAAAGAACCAATTCAACCCAAAAGTTTAAGCTATTGGATGAGGCTACATTAATGGTTTTATATATCTTAACAAAATGCATGCAGCTGCCTCATTTCTGCAGTGATTTAGGAGCATAATAATTTACCCTTAATCAAAGAAAGACATTAACAATATAATATGAATGAATTACCAGAGGGGACCCTGTGGGGGAGGCACATCTAGAGCAACAAAACCACCAAAGCAGACAGTAGAACAGCCTGCTTCAACTCTAAGGATATACTGAGAAGGAAAAAGGGAATATTAAATTTCTGAAAGATTAAGAAACAGAAACCAAATATGGATTGCAGCAAATAACTGAACCTTTACTACGCTTAGTTGTAAAACTTTTTTTTATAGAAAGGGATAGAAGCATATATGAATCTTCTAGAGCCAAGGCACTGATGTAAAAACAATAGAGAATTCATGTTGATCTAACAAGGAGAACAACTAAAAAAATATGATAAAAAAACTTAGACCTGTTCTGGAGATAGAGGAAAGGATTTGTTTCCAATCTTGAATGTAATATGTGGCATAGCTGCAATGCTATTGCAGTTTATAAATGATTGTCCCACGGGATTTGGAAGCTTCTCACACAGCTTTTACAGAAGGAAATTGAGAAAAAAAAAAGTTTGTGAGTGCTAAATTGGAAACATTAAGTGATTAAATATTCAACACTAGTATTATAAATAAGAAATTCTGATATGTAACTATTGCAACAATTACCTTATCTATATGATTTAATACTTTTTCCTTTACATTGCTTTGCTTAAGCTGAACTTGAATCCAAAGGACAATCATATCACAGAAAGAACAGAAGGGGCTCTCCTTGGTGTGTGACCCATCCCAACTTTCATTATACACCACTGTTTTAATAATGTCACTGCAGGTTAAAGTCATGCTTTTGTTAAGAAAACCGAAACCAAGGAATGTCTCTCAAAAGAATCAAAATTTGGAAAATGAAAAATTGTACTCCATTATATGAGGTCCATTATGTGGACAGAGTCCAATGTCAACGCATATAATTTCAGGATTTAACTGCAAATATGAGATATAAGAAGATATGTATAGGATGGTTAAAATTAGAATAAAGCTTGGATAATCATTGTGAGTACAAGCGTAAAACGACAAAGAGAACAAACCCCAGAAATCAAGGATTCCCATATCAAATTGCCATAGTTATGAGCTATATTTTTGCACTCAAAACTCACATATCCTTCTGCTCCGATGGCATGGTTAATTTGAGTCACAACACTCTGAAAACAAGAACTAGTAAGAAAAGGACACCAAAGGAAAAGGGAACAAAGCAATGTATCAAAAGATAGAAGTATAATGTTTGAGATCATACAGTTGGACCAGCAATTAAAGATGTCCCTGAGTCCACAATTGCAGCACAGCCACCCTCACATAACCCTGTGAAATTTTTCACACAATTTTCTATTGTGAGTTAGGTCTAAGGCAATGAAGAAAAGTACCAAGAATTGCAATAGTGCATGTTGGCAGTCAAAACAGTAATGTTGTGAAAAATGAAGCAAGAGGACAAGTTAAATTGAAAATCAACAATTGATGCATGAGTCCTTTTAGTTCTATACAATGGCTGTGGAAATTTGAATGACTTTTCTTGAAAAAGTATCAATCTTTCTAACCTCTTAATATGATACAATCTTTAGCTACTTTAATCTCTTCATGCATAGTATAACACACAACAACAAGAAACAATGAAATTCAATGCAGCTAAAGCTTCAAGCTGATTAGAAATTTAAGAGGACCTGTTGAATTATTTGCAAGTAGAATATCTCCCACCTCAATCTGGAGGTGCAAACACCAAAAGTTAATAATGAAAAGGTTGATGATAAGACCTGCTTATGAAGTTCTAAATATAATATACCTGCCAATAACCCTTTTGAGAAAGTGGAAAATACGTGTGTTCACCTAAAAAATGCCTCGAGTCAATACCACCAAAGACAATCTCACCCCCTATCTTTGCCATTGGGTCTTGATTTAGCCAAAGAGAGAAAATTTTCTTAGATAAGTGCCCTTGCTCTATCATATTATACCTGTAGTCACAGAACTAAATCATTGTATTTGAGGCACAAAAACTTAAGAAAAAAGGAAGAATTTGGTTTTTCTATTATCCTATTACTACCAAAATACAAATCACACTACTAATCATGAACTCTTGTTCACTAATTTGAAAGGGAAAAAAAAAGGATTATAAGACAGATAAATGAATTAATGAAGTTATTATGAGCACAGGTGTACCACACTGGCGTAACTTTTCCAACTGAAATATCCTGGAATCCAAGTCCAAGTATCCCATCAAACGGAAGAACTAAAAGTGCCAAAGACCCTTCCCTTATAATCTCAGTAAATTCCTGAAGGATGGAAACTAACCAGCCATCAGTGCAACCAAATAGGCATATAAACTCGATTAATCACAATATTGATTGAAAAGTTAACAACTCAAAATACTGACTTGATCTTTGATGATGATATCCCCAACTTGTACATTATCTTGGCTGAAGAATCCATATAAGGATCCTTCCCCATAAGGGATTTTGCAAGGTATTCCTGGATATATTCCCAAAAGCAACTTTAAGTATGTACACTATAACAAACATAGCTCTGTTTGTGCATATAAAACAAAAATAGAAGCACCTAAAAAAGAAACATTTATATTTCAGATTAAATGTCATGGTAATCCAAAGTTACCAATTTCGGTATAGGTGCTA
This sequence comes from Gastrolobium villosum, assembly GCA_032173675.1. Lineage (NCBI taxonomy): Eukaryota > Viridiplantae > Streptophyta > Magnoliopsida > Fabales > Fabaceae > Gastrolobium > Gastrolobium villosum. The sequence goes on from JAVKPL010003705.1 coordinate 48,151, forward strand.
GAGATCCTCGACCTATACTTGGAATGCAAATAGCAAGCAATCTGCATGTGTCATATTTGCAAGCTCATTCATAAGACAAAAATCAAAGGAGTATTCAATTGCATAAGATCATGTGATAACTTACAGAGAAGATGCATTTGGAAGATGGGACCCAAAGATTCGAGCTGCCAGTATCAAACACAACATTGAAGTATTGTGGTGGTGAACCAATACTAATTTCCCCAAAATATTGTGCATCAAGATAATTCTTAAGATATACTACATTTTCAGTTAAATAATTTTTATCAACACTCCCTAAATCTTTGGGATTAACAGCCTCTTTGATTCTTGCAGCATTAAGACTGTGAAGATCTAACTTCCTCCTTTTTAGACTTACCTTCATCAACCCATCATTAAAAGTTGTAGAAGCCAAGGATCCTGACCAATCCCAAAGACACATAACAACCAGCAGATACTTGAAACCCATAGTTACAACTCATCTGGTTCAACATGTTTAAAAAAGTTCAGCATAAGCAATATAAAGAGTGGCTGATTCATTACAAAATAATCCCAAAATAGACTAATATCATTTGAATTAGTATCAGAATCAAAACATAAAGAGGTTCAAGGTACTGAAACAAATATTAGAAGCCTATAATCAAAGCTAATAGCAAGTATTAGAGACAAACTTGAAAATTTCATACCTAATGATGACAATTACTTTTAAGGCCAGAAGCTGAGCTAACATCTTTCATATATAAATTTAACCATAGTACCTAAAAGCAACTGGGTATGAAGTTTGAACAATTCACAAATACCCCTTTCCCTCAAAATCAAATTTTACCCAATTTTTTTATGTTTAAAGTACTTTCTTAACCTTACATGGAAACCGCTGCGTAGTTTCGCTTGGGATAATGTTACTTTCAACACGTTAAAAGAAGTGGAAGTTGCTTCAGAATTTTGTCGCATACAATAAATAGAGAGAAAGACTTTCGTTTGAAGTAGCCATGCTTTAGAATGCTCTAACACGTGGGTACAAAACGACCAACCATATTAGTACTTGTTAATGAAACAATGTTGGTTAGGTTTTGTAACTGTAAACTCTCTGCCCAATCTAATACCAAAATATTTATTTAATATAGATGCGTGATGCACGCTTTTTTATAATATACATTATTTACTTCTATGATTATGTTTTAGAGGAGAGCTATTCTCTCTTTCAAAATTCTTCAGTGTTAACTTACTACCTATCTAATCATCATTAGATTAACATTTTCTCTCTGTTCAAATTTTTTTTAACATTCTCTCTTTGATTTAATGATAATGTGATGGGTAATACTAAGAATTTTTGGTAATTAAAATATTTTTGTTCTATATGTCAACTTAGGAAGAATGGAAGATTATAAAATGATCACAAAATGAATTAACTTGCCTTAGATTAATTATGTAACTAATGTTACCTGTTTTTGCGTACCTTTGTGGCAAAACTTAACAATTTCTGAAAATTTTCTCTTCATGATAGAGATTCTGGTAGGGGTGTCAATTTGGGTTGATCCGTCCCGACTTGCCCGCCACCAACCCATCAAAAATGGGATGGGGCGGGTTGACCCGCCAAAAAATATGGATTGGAAAAATAAATCCACCTCGTTTTATGGTTGGTTGGCGGGTCAACCCACCAACCCGCCAATTAAAAATAATAATTAAAATTCAAAAATAAATTATATTTTATGAATTTTTCTAATATTTTATTTTATTTCACAATTATCTATATTTTCTTAATCTAAATCTTAAATACATACTAATATTTGTCAAACATTATTTAGAAACTTATATATAGATAACATTTGTCATAAATAAAATTATTATTCTTTATTTTTTTTATGAAGTACTAAGATAAAAAAAGAAAATTGGATATCACAAAAATTTCAGGACTAATAAAAATACTACCTATTTGTAAAAAAAAATATTATAACCCGGCAGGTCAACCCGCCCCGCGGCGGATTGAACCCGTTTTGACTCACTTCTAGACGGGACTGGTTGCGGTGGGTTGAAAACCTCAACCCGACCCACCCTTTTTGGCGGGTTGATGGGTTGACTCGTCGGGCTCAACCCATATTGCCATCTCTAGATTTTGGAGTGCCAACCAAAATTAGTTCAGTTAAGCCGGTAAACTGATATTTGAATGTGATAGGAGCAAATAATGAGTAATCCTATTTATTTTAATTACACCGATAATTTATTATTACTACTTTAATTTGTGTGTTTTATTGGCTAATCAATAATGGATTTTAGATTATTTCTAAATAGTTTTTTATTTTGGAGAATGATTCCATAGATTTTTAATCCTTTTATTATAATAATATAAATTATAATAACTTCAATTAGTTTATGAGAAGAAATTTGGACTTTGGAGGGTGATAGAGCACGTTATAGATTTTAGTGAAAATTTGTACTACCTACTAGAAAACAAACAATGTTATCATAACCGACCCAGATATTGAACTGGTCAGGGTACTTGGTCATTGGGTCACTGATCCAATCAGTGGGTCACTAATTCAACCGAATGACTCGGGTTTGTACATAAAAATTTATATTTTATATATAAAAATTAATAATATATTCAAATACAAGCGTATATAATTTTTATAGGAATAAAAAAAAGTCATATATGAAAGAAATAAACAAATAAAAAAAACCACAACATTAGAAATAAATGAAGTGTGCCACCAAAATAAACCACAGCGCAGTTCATAACAAAGTCAATCACAGGATTACTTCATTTTAGATTTTTGAGTCTTTTATATAGGTTGCCCTTTCTTTCCATTTTCCCTTACCCAACCAAATTGTAATTGAGATGGAGTAAGGTAGGAAAAAGATGGAGGTAAAGCATGCAAAGTTCATCCAAACAGATTAGTGCTTTTAACGAGAACAACCCTCAACACGACTCTTGTATCAGCTAAATCAATTTCAGTTATGATGTCAACGCTCCTAAATTTCCTTAGAGCTAATGCAGCCAAGGCTTTCCCGTGGAAATGAAACCCCATTTCCTTAATAGCAGGAAATTCAACAATTGGACACTAGCCATTATTTGAACAAGGGTATGTTTCACCAGTGTGATATTGAGACCCAATAAAAATCTGGTATGTATAGTAGCTAATGGAGATGTACTTCACCCATGCTATAAATTTTGGAACATGCTGAACATAAAACCCACCAGCCAACAAGAAACATAGCATGACCACTGAGGCGTGGTTGCAGATTTTTGGTCGCAGATTTTTGGTCAAGTACAACAGCACCTATGGCAAAGCCTAAACCTTGAGCCACTAACACATTGAGTAAGAGGCTGAGTACTGTGTGCAAAAAGTTGAACACAAAGGTCGAATGCCACCGTCCCCTACAAAGGAGAACTCCCTGCAAGACCAAGAACAACTACCGGTCACAGCTCCCAACAATGAAAGCAGTGATAATAAAGCTCAATTGATTATTCACAGAACTTGTGTGCCACATCGGCCCGCACATAAATTAATTCATTCTTTATAAGCATATTTCAGTACCTCATGGTTTTAACTCTGTGCAAGTGGACTGCACGTGACTCATTTAATGAGTTGGTTACTGGCCGGGTTTATTTTGAACCGATCCGAGTTGCTGGGTTTTAATAAAACCCCCGACCAAGTCGAACGGTTCCACACCGGTTTGAATGCATATCCAATCTAATAGCTTACTCGGACCGGTTATCTGACCGGTTTCCAGGACAAACCGGCCTGTCCGATCCAGGTTTAATTACACTGCTAGGAAATATTCGGGTTTAATTACACTGCTAGAAGATATTGTTGGTAGAATGAATTGAACTTAAACCTTGCTAGAAAATATTGTTGGTAGAACGAATTGAACTTAAACCTTGCTAGCTGAACTATTACATGTTGGCATTCAGTGCATCTCATCAATGAAAATATTACATCCTTTAATGTGTAATGCTCTCATTGATAAGATGCAGCTTTAACACTAAAGATTTATTCCTACAAATAACTCCTAACAGATAAATAACTTTTCTACACACACAAAAAATGATTGGGTCCCAGAACTTTTTTTTCTCTCTCCTCCTACCTATGGGTCCCACTTACACTTTTATTTCTACAGCATGAGATAATTTTTTCCCTACGACATAAGAAAAATAAATCCCTTATTTTTATTATCATTATTATAATCAAGTGGGGTTCATGTATTTTTCTGTGTGCAGGAATGCGGTTCTTTTCTCCCATAATAGGAGAAAAAATTAACCCTTATTTTTGCACTATTACATTTATGACCGTGCAGTTATTAAATTTCTATGAAACTCAAGTGTTATGAATAAAACTAAGTGTGAAGAGATGCGTCTTTTTAATTTTGAATAGACATAATTATTCACGGGAGAAGAAACATGGAAGGGATTCCATGGATCTGTTTAGAGGATCTGCGATCAATCTCTAACCAGATTTGTTTCTTTACCCTAACTCAGATCAATATCGTGCGATTGTGGATATTCGATCTGAGATTCGCGATTACAATTATGGGTGAAGAATGATCATCAGATTTGATGATCCGATTAATCTCAATTGGAAATAAGGATTTTGATTCAATTGAGATTAATCGTGAATTTGGTGATTTTTCTAATTCTTTAACCAGATTTGTTTCTTTTCCTAACTCAGATCGATATCGTGCGATTGTGGATATTCGATCTGAGGTTTGCGATTGCGATCATGGAAATGGAATAATCATCAGATTTGATGATCCGATTGTTCTCAATTGAAAATAACGATTCTGATTCAATTGAGATCAACTGTGAATTTGGTAATTTTTATCCAATGAAGGATGTCCATAGAACCCTAACCTTAGGTTGGTTAATTTTTAATTACAAATTTTAATTCCAATTTTATATTCTGCCTTTTAAATTATTTAAACTGAGATAAAAAACCCCCTTTTATTTTCTATTTTCAGCAACAATTTTCACCCAAACAATTTCCTTGAGAGACGACTTAGGGTTTCCACTTTATTGCAAATTTTCTGAACCCTAAATAATTTTTAATTTGTGCGAGTTCGACAGCTCGTGTCAGTTAACAAGGTTAAGATCACTAAGGGATTAGGGCTTAACCAATAAAATAAAAGATTGTGAATCATTTTATCAATGGGTAAATCGCATGTAAATCTAGATTCAGATTACAAGGTGGGGATCAGACAGGTGTTTGTCCTCTTACTGCAATATTTTCTCAATTGTTTTTCAAACATATTTTTATTCAAAATTGTTCTTCTGTTTTTATAAAACCCTAAAAATACGCAATTTACTTTTCAATTTACTTTTCTGAAGTAATCAACACCAATTGTCACATCTCTTGATCCGTTCAACTTAAGGGGACTGGTTATTGTAGTACTTGATCTACCATCCCTGTGGAGACGATACTTTACTTATCACTTTTATTACTTGGTCGCAACAAGTTTTTGGCGCCGTTGCCGGGGATTGTAATTGCCAATATTATAAATAACCGTTGATCTTTGAGCTTGGATATTTTTTATTTATTTATTTATTTATCATTTTAGGGTTTGTTCTATCTTGATCTGCATTTTGCAGGTATTACTGACCATCTTCTTTGATTTTTATGCGAGGTAGACTTGCTCCTGAAGATCTTGTGTTTGATCCTGAAATCACAAGGGTTGAGAGGAAGCTGAGAAAGGTTGCCAAGCAGATAATTTGGGAAAGTCCGATTAGTGAACCTGTTCAACCCATACAAGATATGGCGAATGACAATAATGCCGGAGGAGGTCCCAACAATCAACCTCCTGCAACGGAGTCGATGGAGTCAATTCTGGCTCCAATGTTCACAAGGCCGAACTCTAGTGTTGTCCGGCCACAGATACAAGCCAACAATTTTGACATCAACCCATCTCTTATCAACTTGGTGGAAAAGACTCATTTCGGTGGTGAGGATTACGAAGATCCTCACGACTTCATGGACAGATTTCTGAGAATCTGTGACACCACCAAGCACAACGGGGTGTCTGATGATGCAATCCGACTTCGGTTGTTTCCTTTTGCTTTGACAGGAAAAACTCTCAGATGGTTAGACCGAAAACTTCCCAACAGTATCAGAACATGGGATGAATTGGCGGCTAAGTTCTTTGCTGAACATTTCTCTCGAGAAAAGTACAATAAGCTGGTGAATGAAATCACCAACTTTATTCAGCAACCGAGAGAGACCCTCTGTGCAGCTTGGACAAGATTCCAATAGTTGATTAGAAAATTCCCTCAATATGACTTTCCAGATTAGAAGAAGGTCATAGTCTTCTACAATGGGATGACACCAGATACTAGGATGATTGTCAATGGTGTAGCTGGTGGAACCATAGGAAGAAAGACTGCAGCTGAAACCCTAGAGCTGATTGATTATATGGCACGAAATGAAAATGCCTCAACAGAAGTTCAATTGAGTCAATCAACTCAATTAAAGAAGGGAATTTTACAACTAGGGAATCATGATGCATCATTAGCTGAGCAGAAAGTGATTTCGCAACAGCTAGCAAGTATGAATGCTAAGTTGGATAACATGCGAATTTCCACAACTCAATTTAATTCAATTAACTGTGAGTATTGTAAGGAAGAGCATGAATCCAATGAGTGTCCAACACTCATGGGAGCTGAACCATTCCAAGTTAATGGAGTGTGGTATGATCCAAGGCCACCACAAAACACTCAAGGCTATTCGAGGAACCAGAATAGTGGCCGAGGAAATAATTTTCAGAAGATAAATCAAGGGGGAGGCTTGGATTATAAATCCAATAATTTTCTGCAACCTCCTCCTCTTCCACAAAAGGAGTCATCTGATCTAGAGAAAGCAATGATGCAGCTTTCTAAGACCACAAATGATCACACGGAAAGTACAAGTGCTTTCATGAAGGATACCAGAGCCTATCACAAGAATCAAGATGCCTCCATTCGGAATTTGGAGACCCAGATAGGCAGCTATCCAGGCAGTTAGCTGAAAGAACTCCAGGGCAGTTTCCTGGGTATACTATTGCAAATCCGAAAGAAGAATGCAAGTTCATAGTAACTAGGAGTGGAATTGTGATCACTCCTCAAGAAAAGCCCAAAATAGTTCAGCCAAAGAAAGTTGATGAACCATTGATGGAATCAGAAAGTGAGAAGGAAGCAGAAGCATCTGCTACTGTGCAAGAGGAACCTGCAAGGCAAGACAAAGAGGAGGAAAAGGAGAAAGCTGTTGAAGCTCCAAAAAAACCAATGGATTTTTCTCGGTTTGAGAAGTCTCCTTATCCTATGAAGCTCAAGCAGCAAGTACAGAAATAACAGTATTCCAGGTTTTTAGATATATTTAAAAAATTGCATATTAATATTCCATTTGCTGAAGCTCTTGCTAACATGCCTAATTATGCTAAATTCATAAAAGATTTATTGTCAAGAAAGCATAAGTTGCAGGATTGTGAGACAGTAGCACTTACTGAAGAATGCAGTGCAATAATTCAGAAGAAGTTCCCGCCAAAGCTTCAAGATCCGGGAAGCTTTAACATCCCAATTGCCATAGGCAACATCGATGTTGGTCGGGCGTTATGTGATCTTGGAGCAAGCATCAACTTGATGCCGCTGTCATTATGCAAAGCATTGGGAATTTCTGAACTAAAGCCAACCATGGTTTCTTTAAAACTGGTCGATCGTTCGTTAAGAAAACCTAATGGAGTCATTGAGGATGTCCTTGTCAAGGTTGACAAGTTTATCTTCCCCGCAGATTTCATTATGTTGGATATGGAAGAAGAGAGTGAAATACCTCTTTTACTTGGAAGGCCATTCTTGGCCACAGCTCGGGCTATGATTGATGTTGAGCAAGGAAAGCTCGAGCTACGTATGAATGATGAGACAATCACAATCAATGTACTCAAAGCCATGAAGAGCTCATCTGACCACAGTGACTGCTTCAGACTTGATGTGATTGAGGAAGCAGTCAAAGAAGTAGATGTTGATGATCTAGAGAATGAAGATGAATTCAAAGATCTAGATGAAGAATCTCCACAAGAAGAGCAAGAAACTATCTTTGAGGTGCTGGAAAAGAAAGAAGAGGATTCAGCCACTTTGGCACCAATGGTAGAATTAAAAGAGTTGCCTAAAACTCTTAAGTATGCCTTCTTGGGAGATACAAAGGAATATCCAGTCATCATAAATAAAGACTTATCTCCAACTGAAGAGGAGAAGTTGTTGAAAATGCTCAAAGAGCACAAGACAGCCATTGGGTGGTCTATCTCTGATTAGAAGGGAATTAACCCTTCCTTCTGTATTCACAAGATTCTAATGGAGGACAATGTCAAACCAGTGAGGCAGCCTCAAAGGAGATTAAACCCAACAATGAACGAAGTAGTCCGCAAGGAAGTGATGAAACTCATGGATGCTGGAATGATCTACCCAATTTCTGACACTGCATGGGTAAGTCAAGTACAGACAGTTCCAAAGAAGGGAGGATTAACTGTCATGAAGAATGAAAAGGACATCCTCAATGACTCCATTAGGTAATCTATTGAAAATTCTGTGGCATTGCCACGCGTCTGATTACGGAGGTCATTTTGGAGGTAACCGGACTGCGCAAAAGGTATTGCAGAGTGGCTATTATTGGCCAAAAATTTTCAAAGATACGCAAAACTTTATGGAGAAGTATGACAAGTGTCAGAGAACGGGAGACATTTCAAGAAAAGATGAAATGTCTCTCAACTGCATATTGGAAGTAGAGCTCTTCGATGTTTGGGGATTGACTTCATGAGACCATTCCCTAAGTCATACTCAAATCAGTACATCCTGATTGCTGTGGACTACGTGTCCAAGTGGGTAGAAGCAGTTGCATTGCCCACAAATGATGCAGAGGTGGTAGTTTCTTTCTTAATAAAGAATATTTTCACCCGCTTTGGGGTTCCTCGTGCAATCATCAGCGATGGAGGCACCCACTTTTGTAATAAGCAGTTTGAGAGTTTGATTATAAAGTATAGTGTTACTCACAAGGTGGCAACACCATACCATCCTCAGACCAGCGGACAAGTCGAAATCTCTAATAGAGAGCTGAAGAGGATTCTAGAGAAGACAGTGAGCAACTCAAGGAAGGATTGGGCTAAGAAACCGGATGATGCACTCTGGGCATACAGGACTGCGTTCAAAACACCAATAGGTATGTCACCATTCCAATTGGTATATGGTAAGTCTTGTCATCTTCTTGTAGAATTAGAGCATAGAGCTTTATGGGCCATCAAATTTTTAAATTTTGAACCATCAAAAGCTAATGCTAAGAGACTGCTACAATTAAATGAGTTGGATGAGCTCAGGCTAGCAGCCTATGAGAATTCCAGAATTTACAAAGAAAAGACAAAGAAGTGGAACGACAAGAAGATTCAGCCAAAATAGTTTGAGCCGGGACAACATGTATTGTTATATAACTCTCGACTGAGGTTGTTTCCAGGTAAGCTTAAGTCTCGTTGGTCTGGTCCTTTTATTATTAAAAAGGTATTCCCATACGGAACAGTTGAAATTTCCCCTCTTGATATTGAAAGACCTTTCAAGGTCAATGGGTGTCGGTTGAAAATCTATCATGGTGGAGATATCTACAGGGACACAATTTCCGTCCCTTTGGCTTCACCCGAATCTTAAATGATTCCCGTCAGACTCGTGATGTTAAACAAGCGCTCATTGAGAGGCAACCCAATAGGAACAATTATTGTTTAGTCATTTTAATGATTTTAGGTTAGATAATAAAAAGTTGTGAACTTTAAACTGACGCTCCCAGCATCAGATTCACGCTCTTAGCGTGAGAGATGTAAAAGGGTTTCACACCATCAGCGTGTATTTCACGCTGTGAGCGTGAGAAAACAGGAAGATCCATGTTGACAGCGTGAGATTCGCGCTCTTAGCGTGAGAACACAGAAGACTCCACGTCGTCAGCGTGGATTCCACGCTGATAGCGTGAAATATCAGAAGGTCCCACGCTCATAGCGTGAGATTCACGCTATGAGCGTCATCCAAAAGTCAGATGTTGAAAATTAAAAACCCTAAATCCTCAGTCGCACACCACCTCCTCTTTCACTTCCTTTTTCTCTCTTTCTCTCATTTCCTCGTCCCTCACCGCCGCACGCCACCTCCATCTACCACCAGGAGACACTTTCTCCCTCTCCTCTCTTTCTCTCATTTTCCCTCTCTTCAACCGACAACCACCGCTTACACCACCACCGACAACCACCAATCTCTCTCTCGCTCTCACGATCGCATCACTCTCTCTCCCACTCGCCCCTCACCAGCCACCTCCGCACAACCCTTCCTCAACCATCGCAAACCACCGCACGACCATCATAGCACCACCGTGCACCCTAGCACTACCATGCCCAACAGCGCAGCACCATCACCACCGGAGTTTGCAGGGTCGTGGGTTTCCTTCTCCGTGATAGGGTTTTTCCATTTTCACTCTTTTACATTCAATGGCTGGCGACAAGGTAAATTTGATGATACTTGATTTAACAATGCAATGTGTTGTTTGATTTTGCTATATGTCCATGGTCATATGAATGCTGGTGGTATGTGGTCATTCATGATTATCTTGGTTGTATAAATTTGGAAATGCATGCTAGGTGTTTGATAAATTGTCTCATAGGAAGTATCAAAGTTGAATTGCCTAGTGCATACTTGATAGCTGTCATAGGTGTGTGTGTGTGTGTGTGTGTGTGTGTTACTCCATGGCTGTCATACTTGAAAATGCATCATATAGCAAATACATGCCAAGTGTTTAAAATTCTATTTTCCACAAGTAACATGTATTTTCTTGGATGTATTTGATGTTATTTTGTTGGTCCGTGAGAATATAATTCTGATTTCACATGCTATTTGGATATGACTTCTTTCAAAGTTTGGATATGGACTGATTGAGTATTTTACTGGCATGAACTGTTATGAGATGATTTGGCTGAATACAGTGTTGTCCTGTAATAAGCATAAGATAAATTTGGGAATTGGTTGTTGGTTTTCTGATCTGCTGAATAGCCTTTTTGATATAAATGAATTCTATTGTGTTGGAACTTTTCTGAGTGCAGGGTAAGCAAGTTAAAAAGACCTCAAAGGGAACTGGCCCAGGTGGGAAAAAGGGCGAGAGTAGTGCTGCTGGCACAAAGAGGCCCAGGACCTCTTCTTCTTCTGTTTTTGATAGTACCCAGTTCTTATCACCTGAGGCTCAAGACCGGTATTATCAATGGTTTCCCCCAAGAAAATTATATCAGAGAGGCAAATCAGTGCTGTCTTGGATGGTGATTGTCCGATACGAATAATAGCTGAAAAGAGAAGATGGAACAAATTGGTGAGGTTTGCTGCACCCAGCTCCAGCATAATTCTGAAAGAATTTTGTGCTAATGCTGATCTGGAAAATGTGGATGCAACTCGGAAGAGTTGGGTGCGAGGACAAGAAATCTCTTTCTTTTCTGCAACAATAGAGAGATTTCTTGGAACTACACATGATCGTAGCAGGAGTTGCCATTTAGCACAGACATTCAATAGGATGCAACCTTCTACTCACACATGACTATACTGGGAAGATATGCCAGAGATTGCTGAGAGAATCCGAAGTGCCATCACTCACCCTCATTCTAAGTGGAAACCAAAGAGTGGACACCCGAGGGTGCCCGAAAAATTAGAAAGGGTGGATCTTAATCCAGAAGCAATGTTTTGGCATACCTTCATAAATTCCACCATCATTGCATCCACTAATATGAGTGATGTAAATGTTGAGAGAGCAGTGCTGCAATATACCCTTTTGGGTGAAGAAAATCTCAATATTGCTGCTCTTTTGTCTGAGAGAATAGTCTATATTATCACTCAGAAGAAGGCTGAGATTCACCTCGCTCATAGTTCCTTGACACATCAGTTTTGTCTGGAGGCTGGGGTGGAGATTTATGATGATGAGCCCAGTGATGTGAAGGTTAAAACAGAGCTCACACAAAAAAAATTTAACACTATGAGGGAAGAGTCTGGCCGTTACGCCCTTTGGAAGGCTTCTCGTGCAGCAGGTGGAGCACCTCCGGTACCACCATCAGTTCCAGCGCCTGCAGCAGCACCTCATGCAGATTCCCTTTTACTCCAGAGTTTGGACCGTCAGATGCAGGAGATGAGGATCGAGCAAAGGTATCTCCAGGTTATGATGGAGAGATTGTGTAGTGATCGTGGGATCGACACTTCTAGTTTCAGACCACAGCTTCCACCTTCTCCACCCCCAGCGGAGGCTGATCATGATGATGATGCTACTATGGAGGATTACTGATGATCACTCACCACTTCAGCATCCCATACATCTTCTTAGTTTCTTTTATTATTTTTTCTATTTTAAGTACTTTGTAGATATTTTTGATGGATAATTTTTCCCTTTATGCAGTACTCTTTGATATTTATCTGTTTTGTTGTTTAACAAATGTGTGAGTATTCCATTGGCAGAATTAGCTTCTTTGACTAGTATAGTTTGTTGTTAGGGACAACAATATTCTAAATCCGGGAATTGGGGTCGCATGCTGTATATGCAGACCTGCTAAATGTGGAGCACAACATAAAGGAAACAGAAAATCTATTTGGAAAAAGGGAGATATTTCAACTTTTGCTGTTATTATTTATTTCTTTTATTTTCATAATTTTTTTTGAATTTCTGAACAAGCAATCTCAGGTTTGACAAGCTGGCTGAGTCTTATTGTGAATTGAATCATTAAGAGCATAATATCTGTGAAACATTCATTTGTTTTATATAATATGAGAATGATGCCTGCTTGTCTGTATAACTGCTCTCTGGTGATTTTTTCTGAAATAATGCTTGATGTAAATTCTGGAAATTAGATTCTAGTTTGAAAAATAGCTGTGAGGATTGAGCCTAAACAGGAATAATTATTCAGAGAGACCTCACTGTAGTAGTTTTTCTTGAATTTGAATTGTTTCTCTGGCTTGCATGCATGACTGATATGATAAAAGCATTTATTCTTGTTAGCTTAGAGCCAAATATCCTACCTAGAAGATTATCCTTTGTTAAACCCTTTTGAGCCTGAGACCAATTTTTTCAATCACCTTGTGAAAGTTGCTTAACCATGTCCCATTGACACACCTTGAGAGAGATTGAAATGCTGATTCCAAAGACTAAAATCAAGGTCATTCTCAGAAAAGAAAAACTTAAGTAAAAGAAAAGAGAATGGTCTGAGAAGTTAAAATGTAGCTCAAAAGAGAAAAGAAAACAAAAAGAAGAAAAGGTAGTGAAAAAGGGAAAAGAATCCCAAAAATGTCAAAATGGCAGAATTGAAGAGCTTAGAAGGAATTAATGTCAAAAATCTTAGGATTTCAGTCTCTCCAAATTAATCAGCCTCTAACCAAAGATTCTTACCCCCAAACCAGGCCAAGTTTTAACCTATGAAAGACCTTTTGATCAGTCTATGCATGGCAAATGGGTTCCTCACTTTTAGGAACTTGAGAATATGTTCAAGATCATGGAATTACTGCTACAATGATGGAATGAGTGCAGAAACCTTAGACTCTGAGTGATGAGAATGTATGTATCTGGTGAGGAATATTCAAGCTAGGATCTAAGTTCTTGATACAACCGAAGAGCATTATTGTGAAGTTTTTACCAGGAAGTTTGTAAGAACCCGCACCGCTAATTAAGGTAATTAGCGAATTAATTATGATAATTAGGAAATAATTCCATAATTGACCCTAATAATTATTAATGGGCTTAGATAATTATATTGAGTGAGTAAAAATGCTGAAAGTCGCTTTTCGGAAGAAAAGCGCAGATACCGGTTCTGCTACTCGGTATAAATGCGTACCGGAAAAGTATCCCGGAAAATTATAACGAATGCATGATAATTACTAGAATATTATGTAGGACTTGTAAAACAAGTTTCAAGTCAAAACGACGTAATCTGATGCCAGAACTGATACTGGCTATGGAAAAGCGCGTACCGGAAAGGTGCTCCGAAAAATAAAATAAAAATATGACAAATCTTAGAAAAATGCGTAGGTCTAGAATCCGAAGTTTGGGATCAAGATCTTTTACTTTGCGATTAAGGCTAATACTGCGCGATTAGTGCCTTGTGCCTATAAATAGACACATTATGGCACTAAACCCTAGGCTCATTCATTCTATACGTGGGAGGCTGCTGTGTGAAGGTGTGAGGCACTATTCCATTGCCTTTCCTCACCTTCTTGAGGCCAAGTCTTCTCCTTTTGCTTGGTTTCTTCCCTTTCCTCTTCATGAACACTTGTGATCATCCTTGTGAGAGTGAAAGGAGTGTTCTTGGGCAGTGTCCACTGCTGTGGGTGTGTAGTTAGTGAGCTGAGTTTGAAGCTTTAGTGATGGCTACTTTGTGGTAGTCATTGTAAGCTTCAAAGTGCCTTCTTGTGGTGCAAGAACCCACCTTGAAGTGCCATTTTCGTGCTCATACTTAGGCTGAGTTTGAAGTGTCTTGAGAGGGCTCCAAGAGCACAACTTGCCTCTGTTTGGAACTTTGGTAAGTTACCTCACCATGATCACGAGTTTATCTTGCTTAAAGGTGGTGTCTTGGCATGTAAAAGATTAAAATGAAGTAACCAACACCTAAATGAACTTGTATATACTTAAAGATGCATGCTTTAACGTGTACATGTGTTAAAAGTTGGATCTTTGGGGTGGATATTCACGAAATGCAGAAACTGCATTCTGTCGTGAGATATCCGGATATTTGTCGAACAGATATCCGGATATCAGTATCCGGATATGGTATCCGGATATTGATATCCGGATATGGGATCTGGGTATCCGGATATGACATATCCGGATATGTCCAGTGTGATATCCGGATATGGCATATCCGGATATGCCCCTTCTGATATCCGGATATCCTGGGTTCTGCGCAGACAGTAGCTTCACTGTATGTACAGTAAGCTATGGGGTGCGTGTGGACCCTAGTTTAAGGAAGTTGAACTTCTGTAATAAAAGGACTAAGTCAGAATCATATGATTAAGGGCTTATGGCTTTGTTGGAAGCCTTAAGACGTAAAACGTAAAGGAAAGGCGTAGTCTTTAAGTTGTATGCATGTTGTGCATTAATATTGACTTGATCTATGGTCCATATCAGATTGTGATACTGCTGTTTGAGGACTAGTGTGTGGTTGGACTCTTGGCTTGGATAGCTAGCTTGCAAGGTAAGCTTTCGTGTCCTCGGTTTAGCCATTTTGATGTTCCACCATGTCCCATGGGGATGGGTTTATGCATGCTGTGTTACATGCTTTGATGATTTTGGAAATGCTGTTGAGCTGTTTATATGTAATGAGCTATTATGATATGCATGTGGTGTCCACCTATACGGTAAGCCTGAGTATGTAGTACATACAAGATGGTGAGGCTGTGGTGAGGTACAGGTAGCGTCCTGGTACTCATGTAGGCATAGACGTATTCCTACATTTCTCTGGCCAGTAGATTTGATATGCACACATGACATGATTAATTGCTGCATCGCATAGTTTTGGAACTTATATTGTAAATACTGTTTTAGAACTTATATTACACATGTAAGTGAGCTTGGGGTGGAGACTCCTTGAGGACCCCTTGTCTTACTGAGATTTCTTGTTAGAGATCTCACCCCACGTTTGGGGACGCTTATTTCAGGACCAGGTAATGTTGAGGGCTCAGGTGGCAGGAGGCCAGAGTTGAGCTGATATTCTGATATGCTGTCTTGCTGGATTTGCTGTTATGTTTTCCGCTTTTATTATGCTGATTATGTTGAGACTATTTGTTGGGCATTGTTGCCTTATTTGGTGAGCATGGGGTTTGTCCATGCCACAGGATTGTGTTATTGTCCTTTCATTTTAATGTTGTAATTAATGTATCAGGATTTTGACCCAGGCTGCATGTGTAGTCCTGCGGTTCTAGATACACACATTATATTTATGTACGAGGTATTCAGTTAGTTGTCTTGCAATTTACATACAGGCAGTATTTTTATGAAAATGATTAAGTAATCAAGTTGGCTAAGTTAATGACGTCATAATTGAATTAAAGAAAAAGTTATTCCGCATTTTAATTAAGCGTGGCTTAATACGATAGTGTGTTAACAGACCGGGTTAACACGGGCTGTTACAAAGTTATACATGCATAGCAGTTTAATTTCTTAATATCTTTATGTTCATGTGTTTCTTCATAGAGTTAATCTTACTCTTATTTTGATTCATTACATTATTGAGGACAACAACGTTCAAATCTGGGAATTGTTTGATGTGCCTTCAGCACATAAGTAAATTCAAGCCAACAAGAGAAAGATAATGAACTATTCGTCAGTAAAAAGGCAACATTTATTCTTGTTTTTCTTAAATTCCAATTTCAAGATTGTTCAACTGATTTTATGCTCACTTTGTAGGAAAAGCAAACAAATCTAGAGCAAAATGAGGATTTTCCAAAGTGAAGACCCACGCTCACAGCGTGGATGTCACGCTGGTGGCGTGGGAGTTCAGAAGCATCCACGCTCATAACATGGAACTGACGCTGATGGCGTGGGAGTTCAGAGGCATCCACGTTCATAGCGTGGATATGACGCTGACAGCGTGGGAGTTCAGAAGAAGCCACGCTTACAGTGTGGATCTGACGTTGAGAGCGTCAGTTGCGGAAACCACAGTTGTGTCTTCACAAGGGCAAAATTGGAAAAAGAAGAATAAATGATAAAAAGGAGGAATTAGGTTTTGTGAAGAGACAGATACACTATTCTGACCTAAGGGAGGAGACCGTCGCTGCGGAGAGAGCTCTGATCCGTGTTCTTCGTTCTTCATTTCCTTTTGTTGTAATTTACTATTCTTGTTGAATATTTGAGATCAGCCATGACTATGGTTGGCTAGATCTTTTTATTGTGGTAAGGGTCACAACCTTGAATGTGAACCCCTTGTAGTTTGGACTTAATTTACATGTGTTTATCTATTTGAATCTATTTTTCTTCGTTCTTTATCTCTTCGTTCTTTTAGATCTGATCACTCTAATGGATCGCTAGGGTTAGGATTCGCAATAGGGATATTGGGATCCTAATTCCTGACAAGGAGGAAAGTAGTTGTTCATGTATGTACTAGGGATAGGCTATATGAATCCCAAACGTGAAAGATTCACCGATTTATGTGTTTAACCTAAAAAGGAATCACTAAGGGATTAGGGTTCTAATAGGGTTAACAAGGTTAAGATCACTAAGGGATTAGGGCTTAACCAATAAAATAAAAGATGGTGAATCGTTTGATCAATGGGTAAATCGCATGTAAATCTAGATTCAGATTACAAGGTGGGGATCAGACAAGTGTTTGTCCTCTTACTGCAATATCTTCTCAATTGTTTTTCAAACATATTTTTATTCAAAATTGTTCTTCTGTTTTTATAAAACCGTAAAAATACGCAATTTACTTTTCAATTTACTTTTCTGAAGTAATCAACACCAATTGTCACATCTCTTGATCCGTTCAACTTAAGGGGACTGGTTATTGTATTACTTGGTCTACAATCCCTGTGAAGACGATACTTTAATTATCACTTTTATTACTTGGAACGATCGGTACACTTGTCGAGTTCGCAACAGGCATGCTTTACTCAATTTTGTGTCTCCACTTTTGGTGACTTACAGGTAGTACAAGTTGTCTCGTTGAACACCATAACCAAGAATCGCTTGAGATAGAATGTCTTGAAAAACACAAAATAAGGGCCAAAATGTTACAATACAATTAGTGACTTGGCCGAAAAATAAAAGGTTGTATTCAAGACTTGGAAAACTAGAACTAAGAGCAAAGTGAGGTTCTTAGAAAGTGTGATTGACCCTTCTATAGCGACGGTGGATGTACTGCCATTAGCGGTGGAAATAAAAGATTGAGTGGATGGGAAAATAACTTATAACACACTAGAATTCTTAGCCATATAATTAGATGCACCTGTGTCAATTATCCAAATGTTATCCCCAAAATTTTTAGAGAGTGAAGTGGGCTTACCAACAAGGCCTGAATGGGTTACATTTGCAACAGGTTGTGATGGTGGTGGTAATGTTGATACTTCTCCAATAATGTCATAGTTTTTCCGGCTTCTTTCGTGGTTTCTTGGTAAAGTCCCATCATTCGGGGTAGCCAATAACCTCATAGCACCATTGTTTCATATGTCTTATTTTGCTACAATGAGTTTATACAAAATTTTTAGTTTTCCCTACAAACGGATCCTTGTGAAGTTTTCCAAATCTTAACGATGGTCCTTGTTATGGCGGATGTGTAAGCAAGGATAAATTCTCAGATATTGTTCTAGTATTGCCCATGACTTGTCTTCGCTAGTATTTTTTCTCACATAGGCATAACCACTTTCTAGATCCAATTTGGGATCTTTCCTCAGAGTTTCTCCACGGACCTGTTCAAACTCCGATTCAAGTCCACTAAGAAAAATGTTGACCCGAAGCCTAGACATGGCAGAATTCATTTGGATCACCTTGTCCACCGTGCACGCCTCAGGCTTGGTTCGATGATTATTTCCTAGAAAATACCCACAAATTCATTATACTAGGTCAAAAGAGGATGGCCATGTTGAGTCATGGTGAAGGATCGTTAGTTCAATTCAAAGAGACATGTTTCGTTTGGTCCATCGTAGAAAGTCTTTGATACTGCTTCCTATATCTTATTTACAGTGGAAAGATGAATAAATCATTGCTTGAGAGTTGGTGTCATGGCTTCAATGGGCCTGCTTTTCTCCTACTGATTTTCAGTGACCTAAGTCGTAAAGCTTGGATCTTCAGATGCAGGTTTCTTCATTTTTCCACTGAGGTATCATGTTTTATTACTCGCACCAATACACATTTCCATAAGTTGGGACCATAAAGGGTAATTGGATCTGTCCAGGATTATACTGATATGAAAAACATAATTATCTTGCTGGATAATAATGTTTTGCGGTGGGATGTTCATATAGGTGTTCAAAGGGGTTGTAACAATGGGGTTAAGATTTAGGTCTTCTTGGTTTTCCAATGTGTTTGTATAGAACAAGGCAATATTTGATTTTTAGGTTTAAGAAGATAAATAGATAGAAACAATTAGATAAAAAAAATTGGCTGCAATCGCAAGCACAATAAGGTGTTGTTTCGATAAAAGAGAAAAAAAGGTGTATGAATTTTAATTTTGAATCGAAAGCTACTCTCTGGTACCATGTCAAACAGTGGTATTCACAAAACTTTCAAATGAATTTTTTTCTTTCTATTTCTATACATTACAACTCCAAATGGAGGCCAATATATATACACAATAGGGAGCACAAATTAAGGTTGTACATTCTGACTCCAAAGGATCTTTGATACTCTTGGCAACAGCAACTTCACTTGTTGCTTTTCTTTTTCCACTTCGAATGTTATGAATTCCTTGCACTTCTTCTGCCTCATCATCATCTTCATGTATATTAACCATGTACACATCCTTTTTAGCTTGCTCCTGAACACAGGCATCCTTGAGTATCTTCTTAATTTCTAGTTGGATGTTTTTACACGGATTGACATCTCCCTTCAATCAATTTCGTGTCTTTTAGCCCTTCTAATTTCACTGGTTGTAGTTTTCAAACAAAAATCACAAGTGACATATCTCTTATTGTTGATATCTTTTTCTTTTCTTTTTTTGGTAAACATTGTTGATATCTTTTAAACAATTCCATGCCATAGCAAGGTTTCCCCTAATGGGTTTCACCAAACTATAAGAAAAGACTGAGACTTAGGTGTTTTGTGGTGGAGTGATCTCATCATTTTAAGATGTCGATGTTATACGTAATTAAGTAAAATTGAAAAGACAAAAATTAACAGATTTTATATTAATAAAAGAGAAAAATATTTCTTAAGTCACTTGAGATATATTTATCTCCGGTCACCAAAAAATTACATCACTTTGTTTATTTATTTCCTTATATTAATTGATTCACATTTGAATGATTATGATTTACTTTTTCTCTCTCTTCCTTTATCACCATTGATTCATTTTTGTACGGTTATGGTTTAGTGGCCGGAGATAAAGACATCTGAAGCGACTTGAGAAAATATAAGTCTTTAATAAAAATATTATTTGTAAATATTTTAATAAAGACATCTCAAGCGACTTGAGCAAAATATAAGTCTTTAATAAAAATATTATTTGTAAATATAATATAAAATATTATGATTCATTTATAATATTAATACATTAATAAATTAAAATATTCATAATTTTACCAATTTTTTTTTAAAATATTCATATTAATATATTAATATAATTCCGATGAAGTGATCACATCATCTGATCATTAATTCAATATAAAATATTAATATATTTATTTATATCAATAATATATTTAAATTTTAATATATTCTAAAATATATATAAAAATAAATTAATAACACACTTATAATTTCAATCAAAATAATAATTTTTTTTTGGTAAAACAGAGGATCAAAGCCCACCAAAGAAAAGAAAACAAACAAACCAAAAAAGAACAACTACTAAAAAACTAACGTACAAGGTCTGCCCACAACAGTAAGGTCAGTTAGAAACAATAGTTGAATTCCAAGATGAGGCTCCTCGGATCAAAGATGAAATTCGCCATCCGATCAACACATACGTTCCCTTCTCTAAAAGTGTGATGAAATTTGACAATCCAATTTCTCTGAATCTAAGCTCGTATGTGTGTAATCAAATAACGCTCACAAGCTGCTGCACTTAAACAGGTGAGCACAATGACCACACATGAAGAGTCACTTTCCAAAACCACCTTCCTAAACCCAGAATTCCAAGTTAGTTCCCATCCCCGGAAGACACCCAGAGTTCAGCCTTGAAAGAACTACAAACACCTAACCTGTAAGCAAAACCAGTGATCCAGTTCCCTTGAGCATCCCTAACCACTCCACAACAAGAAGCTTGTCCTGGATTGCCATGAAAAACTCCATCAGTGTTAACTATAATGAAACCCTCCATTGGAGATTTCCTAGCAATATCAACCAGTGTTATTAAACCCGGACAGACACGGCCGGGTCAATTCGGTGACCCGATGAGGTGACCGGTTGGTGTTACCATTCGAACCAGACATGCATTCAGCTTGTAAAGACTTGTACGACGAGCCCAATTTTTTACGGATATCGTTGACCCGCCGAGTTTTTTTCTAGGGTCCGGGTGACCAAAAAGAAAAAGAAAAACAAAAAGATCTCCCCCACTGACAAGCTTTGTGTAGAAGTTACAAGCTTCGCCGCCTTAGGAAGAGGGGCCGCCGGTCATGAAGAGGAGATGGGAATTGACGAGAAGAAGAAGTGTTATCTTGGCGAGCTCAATGTGTCTTTAGTAATGGCAGTCACCTTCACAAGACCTTACAAAAAGTTGTAAGCTTTGCCTTACATTGCCTCCCTTGTAAGGGTTTCGTCCCCAAAACACAAAAATCTGTTGTTTTTCCATGTAGATCAAGTGGTTGCCAAATGGGTATGCTCCAGATTCAGCATTCCATGGAAACAGTGAGTGTAGTGCTCCTGGTTGTGGGATTTTAGAGAAAGAGCAAAAAAAAGGGAGAGTAGGAAAAAGCCATATATCCGGGTCAACCAGTCCGACTAGTGACTCAGTAACCCAGTATCCGACCGGGTCGATGCCCTGTTCGGGTTTAATAACACTGATATCAAAAGCCACAGATCTTTTTCTGATTGCATACCAGTCGAGGCTTGCAAAGATTCATGCACTTCTTTAACAAAATTACGAATCTAAAGCTCCATATGACTCAACGGAGTAACCAAAGTACCATGGATAATCTTATTCCTCCACTACCATAACTTTCAACAAGTAATAAAAAAAGTAGATAAGTAAAAGTCAAGTCATGCACTAAAGTTCCCCTCATATCACCAATGAAATTATCAAGCCACATTTCAAAATTCTGATCAAAGAAAATTTTTCACAACTCCTAAGGAAGTAAAATGCACCACAAAGATTTGGCATGATGACAGTCACTTAACTCATTAAGAATATATTCAGACTGTGAATTATATATTGGACAAGAGTCATTACCATCATTCCATTGAGCTATGAAATTCATCGTAAAAAGTCTACCATGAGTCACCTTCCTCATAAAAAACTTAACTTTTTGTGGTCCTTTCCATGCCCAAATATTCTTCCAAACATTACAATCTTCTGCCCTTAAACCCCTCAGTCTACTGATACAATTATAAATAAAATAATAATATATTAATATTAATATTTATATATATATATATATATATATTCATATCAATGATATATTCATATTAAAAATGTATTCTATAATATACACAAAAATAGGTTAATAATATATGCAGGGTTTTATTCCATATAAAACAATAATATATATTGATATAATTCATAGCTCTAATATATTTAAATTAATAAAATATTTATAATATATACAAAAAGTAAAAACAAATGACTATTTAGTAATAGGGTAATATTACTCTCATGTAACATGAGAGTAGTTCTCTCATGTTACAGAGAGAATCTAAGTAGGGCCCGCTATTTAAAAAGAAAAAGAAAAAAAGAAGGGGCACGATTTTCGAACTGAGAAAAAAAGAGATAACTACTTCATGTAAAATGAGAGTAGTATTTCCCTTAGTAATATAGTCATTATATTCAGAGTTTTAATATACAATAGTAACATATTAATATATAATATTGATAATATGTTCAGTATGATAATATATTCTGTTTGTAACATATTATTAATATAGAAAAATATTAATATATTCTATAATATATAAAAAAAATTTAATAATAAGATCAATGTTTCATATTGATATATGTTACAAACAGATTCCTTGGAGCTTCCGTGAGAATAATATAAATCATTAGAAAAGTCCTTACCAAATATTTTAAGTTTTTAGGTTGAATATCAGAGCTTCAGTGACTACAAGGTCATGAGTTCGATTGTAAGAACCTGCACCGCTAATTAAGGTAATTAATGAATTAATTATGATAATTAGGAAATGATTCCATAATTGACCCTAATAATTATTATGAGGCTTTAATAATTATAATTAATGGGTAAGAATGCTGAAAGTCGCTTTTCGGAAGAAAAGTGCAGATACCGGTTCTGCTACCCGGTATAAATGTGTACCGGAAAAATATCCCGGAAAATTATAACAAGTGCTTGATAATTACTAGAATAATATGTAGGACTTGTAAAACAAGTTTCAAGTCAAAATAACGTAGATCTGATGGCATAACTGATACTGGCTATGGAAAAGCGCATACCGGAAAGGTGCTCCAAAAAATAAAATAAAAATATGATAAATCTTATAAAAATGAATTGGTTCAGAATCTAAAGTTTGAGATTAAAATGCTAAGCGTAGCTATTTTCGTTAATACTGTGTGTTTACAACTTAAGTGTCTATAAATACAACTTTTGGGTTCAAAACCCTAGACACTTGTTTATTCCTACGTGAGTGAGAGGCTGACCAGAATTCACACTATTCCATTGTCACATTTCCTTCACCATTCCATGGTTTTCCTCTCCTTTGAAGCCTCTTGAGACCACCATTTCTCTTGAGTCCTTCATAAAGATTCCTTGTGTGAGTGTGTTTGAACCTGTGGAGAGTGAAAGGTTCTCCATTTCTAAGTGGTAGCCACTGTTATAGGGTGGTTTTGGGGCTGAGTTGGTGTGTTCTTGTAGTGAGAGTCTTGTCCTTGACTTTGAAGGCTTCAAGAAGCCATTTTGAAGGGGAAAGGTGTAACCTTGTTATTCATTTTCGTACACCTATATGGACAGAACCTTGGAGCTGGGTTTGGAGCTCCAAGCCACTTCATTTTCGGAGTTTTAAGACTTGGAAGGTATACTTTGGTCACACTTTGTGTATTTTGATGTTTTAAGCTTGTTTAAGCAATTAAAAATTGTGACTTGAACCATTTGATTAAAGGAATGTGTTTTTGGGTTCATAACATGTTAATAAACATCTGTTTAAGGAGTTCTTGGACTCCAGATTGAGTTTGGATCATTGGAGGTCGATTTTAACTTTAAAACTCAGTTTTCTGCATTCTGTCGAAGAAGTATTCGAATACTTTTATGGGAAAATGCAGTAATCGAATACTTCGCGAGACATCAACAGTGACATAGTTTAGTAAAATTTCGATATCTTGAGCTACAGAGCTCTAAATTGAGTGAGATTTGGACCTATGTGAAGATAACACATAGGGCTACAACCCTGTAAATTTTCAGATCCATTGGATAAGTGGATTTCTCTGAGTTTATGTTTGAAGTCGCGACCCCCATTGCTGGAAATTCAGCTTGTTGTAAGAACTTTGCAAAAAATATAACCGGAGTTATACAACTCCGATTGAGACATAAAGTATATCATTGGAAATCTCAAGACGTCTAGTTTAACATTGTAAATATTAGAATATGAATATTGATATAATTACTGGTCTAAAACAGATTGTGATTCTGCTGTGTTTGGACTTTGAGTTTGTGCGGACTCTTGGCTTGGATAGCTAGCTTGCAAGGTAAGCTTTCGTGTCCTCGGTTTAGCCATGTTGTGGTTCCACATGTCCCATGTGGATGTGGTTTATGCATGCTGTGTTACATGCTTTGATGTTTTGGAAATGCTGTTGAGCTATTATATGCAATGTGCTTTTATGATATGCATGTGATGTCCACCTATACGGTAAGCCTGAGTATGTGGTACATACAAGATGGTGAGGCTGTGGGTGAGGTGCAAGCGGTGTTCCTTGTACTTATGTGGGTATAGACGTATTCCTGCATTTCTCTGGCCAGTAGATTGTATAAACACACATGGCATGAATACCTGTTGCACTGCATAGTTTTGGAACTAATATTGGAAATACTGCTTTTTGAACTTATATTGCACTTGTAAGTGAGCTTGGGGTGGAAGATCCTTGAGGACCCCTTGTCTTACTAAGATTTCTTGTTTAGAGATCTCACCCCACGTTTGGGGACGCTTATTTCAGGATCAGGTAATGTTGAGGGCTCAGGTGGCAGGAGGCCAGAGCTGAATTGATATTATTATGACATGCTGACATGCTGGATGTTGACTACTGTTATGTTTTCCCGCTATGATTATGATATTATGTTGAGACTGTTATTGGGCATTGTTGCCTTATTTGGTGAGCATGGGGTTTGTCCATGCCACTCAGATTTGTTATTGTCTTCTTAGTTAAAGTTGTAATTAAAGTATCAGGATTTATGGTCCAGGCTATGTGTTGTAGTCCTGTGACTTTAGATACTCACATTATATTTATATATGAGGTATTCAGTTAGTTGTCTTGCAATTTATATACATGCAGTATTTTATGAAATTGATTACGTAATCAAGTTGGCTAAGGTTAATGACATCATAATTGAATTAAAGAAAAAGTTATTCCGCATTTTAATTAAGCGTGGCTTAATACGATAGTATGTTAATAATATATAAAAAAAATTTAATAATAAGATCAGTGTTTCATATTGATATATGTTATAAACAGATTCCTTGGAGCTTCCGTGAGAATAATATAAATCATTAGAAAAGTCCTTACCAAATATTTTAAGTTTTTGGGTTGAATATCAGAGCGTCAGTGATCATAAGGTCACGAGTTCGATCCTCACCGCCCCGTAAAATTAAATAAGCATAAGGTAAACCAAAAATTGGACCTACGTAATAATCCAAAAATTGTGGTTCTTTACACTTGCCACGAGAACGATGACTTCTTTTCAGAGACAAAACAGAAAACAAAGCAAGGCTGCAAGAAAGATTAAAAGAAGTTGGAGATGAAGTTCCGCCACATTCAGTTAGTTTGCACCACTCTGGTAGGTTATGAAGCACCGACACTTCAAAAACCTTGACGTCCTAACATTCCGACACTCCATCACGCGTTATAGAAATTCAAAAAAAGGTTCAAAGGTTGCGTTGCATTGAGTTTTTAGTTCCAACTATTAAATTCGTTGGATTATGATTACCATTTTATTGAGTTTAATTTAAATACTTGGGATATCTTATGTTTCTTTGTAAAATTGATAAATAGTTTCACTTTTTTGTTAAATTATTGAATATATTTACCAAAAAAAAATTATTGAATATTAAATATAATATACACTACATAAATTAAAAATATTATTTAATATCAAAACGTGTCCTAATATGTTAAAATCTAACAATTTTTTAAAATTAACATGTTGGAATATCGTGTCGTGTCCTGTGTCGGTGCTATATAGGTCATAGGCTTGATCGAATATCAGTTTGAAGCCAAAAAATAGAAGAGAGAAAGATCAAAGGCAAAAAATAGAAGAGAGAGAGAATAAA
Source organism: Gastrolobium villosum (assembly GCA_032173675.1). Taxonomy (NCBI): domain Eukaryota; kingdom Viridiplantae; phylum Streptophyta; class Magnoliopsida; order Fabales; family Fabaceae; genus Gastrolobium; species Gastrolobium villosum. The sequence goes on from JAVKPL010003705.1 coordinate 74,436, forward strand.
GGCTAAAAAAGAAAAGAAAAGAGTGAGATAGAAAAAGTAACCGAGGTCGCAGGAGTAATGCCTTTATAAGTATTAAAATATGGGGAAATCACTTCTATTGTCACTGATTTCCTTATGCCACATACTAATCGCCATTTTTTTTTATTTTTTTAAATGGTGGGGCCCACTATTTTTTTTTTGTATCTGCAAACTTTCAAATTTTGCTGTCAAAGGAGAATTGCAAAGCCCTTAAAATATTAAGGGTTCAAACTAAAAAGTCTTTTCTACCCTTAAGAAGAATTTTTCAAACAATTATATCCTTGTATTACAACTTTTCTATTCCTTTATCGGTAGCGTGAAATCGCGCCACTATTTCCGCTATAAGCTATTAGAATTTTTTGACCATTGCTACAATTGCGTTTCGTGCAGTTTGTTGTAGCTCATAGCTGTTACCCGCTATGGAAGCGGTTTTGCACGCAATAGCGCGTTTTTTTCATCTATGCATTAATGATACGCTTTCAAAGCTAAACAAGGTGTTGAGAGATTGGCTAACAAGAGAACATCAAAGATTTTAATTTATAAATGGCAACCAATCGTAACCAAAGAATACCCCCATCGAGCACCGTCGGATTCTTTCGGGGTAGCTCTCCCAAATCTTTTTTTCTATGTACAGTATCGAACTCGAGACCTCTGGTTGAGGGGCTCAGACTCCTTACCATATGTGGCAAAGGAGTTTGGTCAACCAAATTTTTTTTATACCGGAAGACTCAACCTTCCCTATGATGAATGATCTGTATGAGTTTTAATCTTGTCTTCTTTTTTAATCTCTTATCTAATATAGAAGTCTCCAGCAACACATATCACTAAGTCATGCATGAGGTCATGCATCACAAAATATTGGTCATAAGCTATCAACAAAACACTCTTTAACTTACTTCTAAAGTCCTTCCTCTCTTTGGTTGCTCTAAAAAATATATAGGGTATTTTAAAAATTTTATTTTTCCCTTGTATCATAAACTTTATTAAAATACATGATATTTTTTCTTTCTAAAATCTCAAAATGACATTATTTTGAGTTGTATGGGATAATTTTATTTCTTATTATAGAATAATCATTAAATCAAATTATAATCATCAAATTGGTAAAACCTTATCCTTTTTCATAATAATCATTTTAATATTTATTAAGGTATGTATTGGATGAAAACAATAAATTTTTTATTTTATAGACAAAAAATTTCAATACTTACTTCATTTGTTAATTATTATGACGATTATTAAGAGAATGAAATCAATGGTAAGTATAATTTTTAAGGGTCATAAAAATTTTAAATTATTAGAAAAGACGATGCAAACTAGATTTAGAGGGAAGAACCATTAAATTTCACTCAATAAAAAAATGAGCTTTATTAATCTTATGCAATAGGAGAGAACTCTCTTATGCAATAGAGATAATCATGCGTAGGACCCACCCACTATAGAAAAAAATAAAAAAATAAAAAAGTAATACGAAAATTCATGTATGTGTAGGAGAGAAAAATTCTTTCACACAACATAAGATTATATTTTCCCATAAAAAAAATGCCATTTCGCAATAGTTTTTTACGGAATAAAGTGACATATCTGTCCTTTTACCAAAAAAAAAAAAAAAGTGACATATCTGTTGACTATTGGATAACTAAGTGGTCCATACAACTTCATTTCATCCAACAGCCACCTTATAATTCTGTCAAAATTTGCCCTTTTTATTGTTTAGCATTAATCTAGATTAAACTGTGAAGAAATTGGTAAATAATTATGAGGAAGGATATTCTAACTACCAAAATTTTCTACTACTAACTTACTACCTATCTAATCACCATTGAATCAAAGAGAGAGAATGTTAAAAAGTTTTTGAAAAAAGAGAAAATATTGATTCAATGGTGATTAGATAGTTAGTGAGTTAGTAATACAAGATTTTGGTAGTAAGAATATCACTCCTTAATAATTATACTGTAATTATTCATTCTCGTCAAATGGGCAACACTTATAATTGTAAACGAAATTATCGATAAAAGACTTTATTTTTCTAAATAAATATTGATTGGTCATTTGCTTTATATATATATATATATATATATATACTTTTAAAGCACCGATTCAATTAAAAAATTTAAGCTCGTAAATGATATGATGATAAGGATTGAACTCATGTTGCCGTAATTAATTAGCTTGGTTTTCATACATAAAAAATTGAGAAGGATTTTTATAGTTATGACATATAGATTATCACTTATACAAATTTTTCTCTTCTCTCTCCTATTTTTGCATTAGTAACAGAGTGAATGATTTCTACGACAACTGCATAGATCATTCTTCCTAAAAAAATTATTTCAATTTAAAAGTTTAATTAAATAAGTGATGTCAATAATTTTATATTATATATGTTTAACAATTTTAAATTTAATTTTACTTTTTGATAATCCCATATTAATTTCCTCTTATTGAAAAAAGTAATATTATATCCAGGTAAAATATGACCTTAATGATCATCTACAAAATAACTTAAGAGGAATTAAGAATATTCTATTATTATTGAGAAAATGACTTAGAAAATTTATAATATTTATGATACAATAGGGAAAAAAGAAAGAAAAAAAGACACTATTGAATGTCATTATTTGGTCACATGCTGTCCCTCACTATCAGTGTTCAGAACACAGATTCTGTTTTCCATTAACTGTTTCTCTCACTTTAACTTCTCCGGCACCAACCTTCGGTGCTGCATTAAGACATAGATGTTTGGGGCAAAGTTTTTCGGCAACTTCACTGTGAACCTCGATGTTTCTCTTACGGTGGCAGCCACCAATAAATGCTTCAGAAACGGAGCTTTGAAAGGAACCTTTTACTGTTACAGTAACACCTTCAATGTGGAACCAGGAAGAAACGCTTCAGCGGTTTGTCTATGTTCCTTGGACCCCAAGCCAGTCACTAGTGGTGTTTTCTCTGTGACACCTTCCAACAAGTACGAGGTTGACTATCTTGGAGAGAGCACCAAAGGGGACTTGAATGTTAAGTTGGAGCATCTTCATGCATTTGGTAAAAATTCCCAACTTTTTCTTTGCCCCTTTTTTCAATCTTATTTCTTTTTGAACTCCATATAAATTTAAATTTTCATGTTTGTGTGGTGTGACTGTGGAGTGATGTGGATGTTGTAATTGTCATTTGTTTCTTGCATTTGCTTATGAGGGTTGTTCTGTTCTGTTATTTGTGAGTTGGACTTGGTGTTCAGTTGGATCTACATGTTTAAGTTCCGTTGAACCATGATGTGTCCTTCTCTTTTTAGTCAAGTAATGGACATTGTACTCAATCATTGTTCTGATATTGATCCTTAATGTGCTGATGAAAACCTGCTTGGGCGGATTTCATTTGTTTTGTCACAGGCTGGGGAGTTTGTTTGTAACACATTTCTTTGGTTTATACCAACTATGGGTTTGGAATTTGTGGTTAATTGATTGGATTGGACCTTTTTGTTTTACAACATGGGTTGATGAATATGTGGATTGTAAGTCATGGCTGCTATTAATAATGGAGTTGGGCTGCACAACCAGGAATATTAGCCAGAATTTTGACACAATTGGGTTAGATTAAAAGGTGGTTGTTGGAGAAAATAAAGTAATAGGGACCACTCCTCTATACTGGAAGCATGCCTACTCATTGTGTGGAAACATTTTGTTAACACGATGAGCCACTAGCATTATATGTGTTAGAGTAAAGATTAGGCTTAACTAAAAGGATTTTATTGGGCTTGGTGTTTGGTCCATTCTATTAAGGTCCATGAGGTTGTAGAAGACAAGATAGTTATACGTACTACTTTCCGGTCAAAACGATGAACTGATATATGGTTTGGTGGAGTAAGACTTGGTTTATGTCTAATACAATTTTGTGCGTCTCATCTTCAACAACTAAGGTTTTAATTTCTTGTCATTGCTTTGAGAGGTATATATGATTTGCAATAAACTTTTCTCTATCTGGTGTTCTATATATGTTCTATGTTTGATAGTTTTAGTGGAAGGGAAGGGAGGCAAGAGGTTGGGAAAGGAGCCACTTTCCCTTCTTTGGGTAGAAGTATAACCCTTGTCTTAACTTAATCTCAGATTTATTTTATCACTTAACCCTCATTAAATTTGGTTTTAAGTGGAAACGTTAATTGTTGAATTAAATCTGTAAAGAACCATTTCACCCAAAGGCTTTAGCTGGTGGGTGAGGCTACATTAATGATCTTATATATCTCTAATACACCGCCTCACAAGAGAGCCCATTGGGCTTGAAAGGTGGATGATGCATCAATCTTAGCCTACCTGTGCTAAGAAATTCCACAAAGAAATTAGGGGGGCAGTGAGGATTGAACCCGAGACACCGAGGCTCTAGTACCATGTAAAGAACCAATTCTAATACCAAGGCTCTAAGCTTGGTCTCTACAACAGTTAGATATGAAGAATGCATTCCTAAATGGTGATTTACATGAGGAGGTCTATATGGATTCTCCACCTGGCTTTGAAAAAGGAAATGGATCAGTGTGTAAACTGAAGAAGTCTCTCTATGGGTTGAAACATTCCCCTAGAGAATGGTTCTTACAGGTGACTATAGTGAGGAATTAAATTCCTTGAAAGAATACCTAGCAGCTCAGTTCGAGTTAAAGGACCTTGGAACTCTTAAATATTTCCTTGGTATAGAAGTTGCTCGAAGTAAAACATGCATCACTCTTATACAAAAAAATATGTTCTAGATCTTTTGCTGGAAACAGGAATGTTAGGATGTAAGCTGGCAGAGACACCTGTGGAGCCTAACACCAAGTTAGGTATTGAAGATGGGAACGAAGTGGATAGAGAGCAATATCAGAGACTGGTTGGCAAACTAATCTATCTATCCCACACGTGACCTAACATTGCCTTTGCGGTGAGTATGGTTAGTCAATTCATGCACTCACCCAAGGAGAAACATCTTAGTGCAATCTATAGGGTACTTAGATACCTCAAGAACACTCCAGGCATAGGATTATTCTTTAGAAAGGGGTATAAAATGACAATTGAAATCTACACTGATGCAGATTGGGTAGACTCATCAGTGTACAAGAGATCTACCTCAGGCAATTGACCTATGTGTCGGGAAATATTGTTACTTGGAGAAGCAAAAAGCAAACAGTAGTTGCAAGAAGTAGTGCTAAAGCAGAATTTCGAGTTTTAGCTCATGGAGTTTGTGAAGGAATCTGGTTGAGAAGACTTCTTGAAGAGTTGAAGATCTCATATTCCCTACCAATAAAACTATATTGTGGCAACAAGGCGGCTGTCAGCATCGCTCAAAATCTTGTGCACAATGATTGAACAAAGCACGTGGAAGTTGATCGCCACTACATCAAAGAAAAATTAGATGATGGAAGTGTGTATATGATGTATGTTCCTACCAAAGAGCAGACTGCAAATATTCTCACTAAGGGTCTACACCGTCCAGCCTTTGAAGACTTGATTGGCAAGTTGAGAATGATCAACATTTACCTCCCAACTTGAGGGGGAGTGTAGGAAATTAGAATTAAAAGTATTTCCGTTTTTATTTTTCTATTAATTAGTGGATAGGACTAATGACTCATTGCTGAGTCATCCTTATCAATTCTTTCTTATTCTCTCTTGTATAAATCTCCCTACCACTGTAAAATCATTTGAATCAATTTAGAAAAAACAATTTCCTTTTATATTTCAATAGTTTTATATCAAACCTAACATTAATTATGATATAATTAATACTTTTGTCACGAATTATTGATATTGTTTGCAAATATTTCTCTTCTGGTAGTGCCAAATATCGGACATCGTGATATTGGTTATGGTTGACATAATCTTGGTTTTCCATGTAGGAATTGATGGTCATGCTGCATTAGAAGGTCCAGTTGAGGAGGTGGCTAGAATAGAGGCTAGAAAAGCTGAAGATTTACTGCAAGACTTGGATATTCAGGTAATGTAGGCCTACTCCTTATGCTTAGTTGCTCCTTTTCTAGTTGCTTATATTTGGCTTGAAAGAATCTTTGGTGTCCTCTGTTCTATGCTATTAGTATGAATGTGTCATGATTCTCGTGAATTTATCAAGTGGTATCATATCATCTGGACATTTGTGCCTATTTGCAGGAATACAACATTATTGAATCCTCTTCGCAACCCACAACCATAGGAATATAATGGAGATTACATTGACATAAGTTGTGAATATGGATGCTTTCTATTTTTAGAGTCTTAAAGGGAAAAGCTAGGGTAAATTAGATGGACCTCCCCTTAGGAGGTTTATGAAGCCCATGCAAACAACCCATCTAGTTTCAGAAATTGCATTGGCCTATCTTATTTTAATTTTTTATAAGACAATTACTCCGTGTATAACTTCTATTCTTTTTTTTCTTTTCTTTTTTCAAATACACATACTCCCTGCACAACTTTCTCTAAACATCCTCTAACAAAAAACTAAATGCAGGCCTTTGTATAATATGAAACCAGAGGGGATGTTTTCATAGGTTTCACAAACTTGAGACTTAATGTAATTTGCTTATATTATCGCTTAATTTGTTTGTGATTCAAGGCCCTAGCATATGAATACTATATTACTCTATTTTTTGTCATGAGATTGTCGTCCTTGCGTGTGAACAATTAGATCAGTATCAACCTTACTCAAAAAGGTGTGCCAGATTTGAGGAAATTGTATATACTGTTGAGTTTGTTCTGTTTGCTTCTAAACTAATTAGTTGTTTCGTTGTACAATTTAAACATTTGTTTATCTTCATTTTTTATTAATATACTAGTTAGCAATGAACTAACATTTCTATTTTACCTCCAGATCTGGCCTACTGTGTATCTTTCACCACTTGTTACTTTCTTCATTAATTGTTGCTGACTGGCACACTGATTTCATCTTTCTGTACTTTTACCCTCCCAATCTACTGTATTTGGATTTTGTCTGGGAGGTTTTTTAATGTACAGTTTGCAAATAACACTGTTTTGTGTCCTCATGCAGAGCCCTTCTTCATCAAGAAATTCACCTCGTGGAATATTCTGTACCCGTACATTGAATCTACGATCAATTAGTGCCATTGGATATGACATGGATTATACCTTGATGCATTATAATGTGATGGTAATTGTTGAAACCATAAGGATTTAGGTAGGGATGAAGGAAAATAGAGAATAAAGACACTACATAATATTCTCCCGTGTATAACGATATGATACAAAAGACAAAAGTACTGATCCTTATTTATACTGTTATTAGAGTCAGAACATAATCCTAATCAAATATGGAAACAAATTATAAAATATAATAAAATTTGGGAACCATTCCCACAAGATTATCCAAGATACTTCAAGATATTTTAAGATACAATAATGATATTATGAGATATTTTCTGAATATTCTAATACTCCACCTCATGTTAAACTTTACTAAGCTTTAAGCTTGTTACAATTAAACTCATCAAAAGAAATAAAGTAAAAATATATTGTAGAGGCAGGCAAGAGTATTTGGGACTAGAGAGGGGCCATACTGCATATGGAATAAAGACAGAAATCAAACTGCATCTGGGACAAATATAGAGCCAGTGCAAGTTGCAGCTATATAAGTTACCATCAAAATGATTATTGATGGGAAAAAAAGTCATCGCTGGTATGATCATTAGTGGATTGTGGGGATTGATTGTCAATAGGAAAAGATGTAACTTTATCATTCTTGCTCTCCCCCTCAATGCCATGATGGCATTGGATAAATAAAAAATAATACCTAAAAGGAAATAGAGTAAAGATGAAGATTTAACAACCTGTAGATGCTGGGAGAACAAACAAACATCCTAAAGACAATAGGCAAGAGAAAGTTAGACAAGACATGAAAACACATGAATAGAGCGCGACATATAGGTCAGGAGACGATTAAACGCTACTAAACACCCTTTGGAGGGGTGTTAACCAATCCAGTTGGTGTCATCAGATTGGCCACTACAAGGTGAGTGGTGATGACGACCAAAAATAGGGGAGATGGGGGGTCGGAAATAAGCCTTAATGTGCTATCACACACACGAAAGAGCTAAATTAGTTAGATTTTGTCAAATGGTATGTGGTGGCGTGTTCGAGCTCTCTGTTGGTGTAACTTTAGGACCTAGTCTACTTGAACATGCCAAAACTAATAGTGATGGCAAGGTGAAAAGATAGGCACACAAGGGTAAATCTATCACCCATACAAAAGTGAGAGAAAAAGGAAAGAGAAAGTGATGTTGGATTAGTTTTGGTGGATGGAATTTGTGCATGTTCAATGGAAAGGAAAGAATCATAGAGATAAATGTTGGATGAAACAAGTAAAAATACAAATTATTTTCCCCTTACCATGCTTAAAATTTTTGCTAATGTATGTTAAAATCATTTGCATTCTACTTCAAATAGTAGAAGTATACAAGTGTCATAAAGCAACTCTATCAAAAGTTTAAGTTGTTAAGTAAAGACACTTGGATGATTTTATATATATAACGCAGCCCCTCATGCCAAGAGCCTTGTAGGTTTGAAGCACGAAGTATACACCAGTCCTCCACACCAAAAAAACATTTTTTAGTGATTGAAGTATGGGCAATGCAGAAGCCCACCACGTCAAAGGCCTTTATAAAGGTTGAAGCATGGAAATTAAACTTTTTATTATTAGAATGGGGCAGCAAAGATTGAACTCTAGATCACTTGGTCATTGAGTGTAGGACATCATGTCATGAACAAACACTCCCAAAAGTTTAAATTGTTCAGACACGTGAATGATTTTATATCTCTAACAATAAGTATAAAAAAGGTTATTTATTTTTATGTGTTTCCTGAAACTATGTTTTTTAGTGTTATGTATACAGATAAATGGACTTCTCTGATATAGATAAGTGTTTTTTCAGGCTTGGGAAGGGCGTGCTTATGACTACTGTATGGAAAACCTCAAGAATATGGGTTTCCCCGTTGATGGACTTGCATTTGATCCAGACCTGGTAACATGTTATCTCTGGCAAGCTGAAGCATTTAGCAATTCATAGGATTATATATCGTTTGACGAAGTGATCTTTGCATTCCATTAAATTGTTCAGGTTATTAGAGGCCTTGTCATAGACAAAGAGAGAGGCAATTTGGTTAAAGCTGATCGATTTGGTTATGTAAAAAGAGCCATGCATGGAACCAAAATGTTATCTACTTGTGCTGTTAGGTAAGTGTTGGGCATTGTGATTGTGATTTTTGATAATGGAAATTCATCCTGAGTCTTGCTAATTTGTTATACCAACATACCCTGCAACAAGTAACAACTTATTAAAATATATATCACTTTAAGTGACAATGATTCTACAAGACTGCGCTCTATAGAAATAATGCAATTTGGCATTGAGTTCATTGAGTTATTGATAAACTATGGAAGTTGATACAATGCAGTTATATATTCAATTGTTCAGAAGAACACATTCAACATATCACCAGTACCCCATCTTCTGAAATAAGTTAACACTAAATTTGTGCATTATATGTAAGCACATGGATCAGCTACTGTTTCCTTATTGATTTCCTTGCGGCAAAGCCTTCATTTTGTTAGATATATATTAACCTATAAATTACTTAGTAGATATCATTTATCAAAAACAGGAATAATAGTTTCTGTAGTGTTACCTAATTTTGTATGCGTGGAAGTGAGATGTACGGGAGAGAACTGGTGGACCTGCGGCAGGAGAGTCGATGGGAGTTTCTCAACACATTGTTCTCTGTGTCTGAAGCTGTGGCCTACATGCAGGTGTGTTCCAATTGCTGTTGAAAACCTATATATTCTGCTGCAAATTTTGCAGTAGCATTCAGATCTTAGTTTATGTGGTCTTTTATTATCCCTTCAAAGGGTGATGGGTTATGTTAGTGGCTACATCTATGAACCCTAATGGGTAAGCAGAAAGTCACAAAACTGTCAAGTCTCCTTAATTGACTCTTTTTGGATCAACTAGGGTTTCCAAATATTTTATTCTTTCAAGTAGTTAATAGGTCCAAATGGGAATTCCAACATATTAAGATGAGACGTCTTAACATGAAGCAGCTCCTGTAACTATAAGCTGCCTTGGTCTATTTGTTTGACTCTTGTCTCGTTAGTAACTGGTAGCCTTGTTTATATGCATCTAATTTACTCAAATGTGAACTTTTAATTTGATTCAACATTTGACTGGGATGAACTTCATTCATGTCATTTGATTTCTTTCAGGTGGTTGACAGATTCAATGATGGGGCTATACCATTAGATCTTGGCCCCTTTGATTATAAAGGGCTTTATGAGGTAATACGGTGCAAATATTTTGTTAAATTATATTTGATTAGAGATGGTCTTTTCTTTACCATTGGCATGACTTTCAGGCTGTTGGAAAAGCTCTCTTCAGGGCACATGTAGAAGGTCGCCTGAAGGTATTCACGTGTCGTCATTGTCCAGGTCTCCAGGATGATATATTTATGCTGTGCTTTATTTTCCCATAATGACTTATTGATTTTATGCAGAATGAGATTATGTCTAACCCTGAACAGTTTGTGGAGCCTGATCCGGAATTGCCGTTGGTACTTTTGGATCAAAAGGAGGTATTTTGCCTGTAATATGTTATCTTTGCATAGCATGTGATGTTTGCTTCTACTCATTACTTAGTTGTCTTCATGAAACAGGCTGGCAAAAAACTTCTGCTTATTACCAATTCAGATTATCGCTATACAAACACAATGATGCAGCATGCATTTAATAGATTCCTTCCCAGTGATATGGATTGGCGAGATTTATTTGATATGGTAAGTTCTCAAAATTTATTCATACAATCTGAAGTTATCCTCTTGACATTGGAAGAACAAAAAACACACAATATTCTCTTCATTTTGGTGTCCTGAATCAGCAACCTCGTCTTTTTTGTGAAATAAGCGTTGCATATGGATGTTGCTCTTGTTCATAAGTAGGTAATTGTCTCAGCACAGAAACCAGAATTCTTCCAAATGTTACACCCCATGTATGAAGTGGTGACAAGCGAGGGTCTGATGCGTCCATGCTTGAAGGCTCAAATTGGTAATTAGTGCTCCATATGGCTATGTTGTATGACTCATTTGCTTTTCCACAAAGTTTAAGAATATTCTTAATTTCTGATCGAGAACATCACATATTTCTTCAAACTTTGATTTTTAAGTTTAATATATAAATCAATTGAAGAGTGTTATTTTGAACACTATTCCTAAGTTTTCTGAATTCGTAAGACGAAAATAAGGACAGTTGGGAAAAGTAAAGAATTTACTTCTTGTCTTTAAATGGAAAGTGACTCTTACAGATTGGAACAGAGGAAGTATTCTAATCCTTAACAAGGGAAAAAGGTTATTTATTTATACTTGGGCATTTTCTATCTCATATATGCATAACTGATGACCATTAGGAATATGTATGTTCCAATGTCCTCCTTTATAATATTCGGAACTGAGGATGGGTCACAGATTGTAGACATGTTTGATAATAGTCTGCATTGTAATCTGATGGAAAATATGTAAATATTGTAAATAGGCTAATAATATCTTGCAATTAAGGTAACTATGATATTTGAGATTCTTGTAATTATATATTTTGTATATATTAGAGTCTCTGCTATGTAATTCACATGCAAGGATTTCATCATATGTCTCTCGTTTTCTTTTCATCATAACTGAATTTTGGAGGTCAAAATACATCTCTTGGACAGTTGTTTAAATTTCATGAGCATAAGTTCGGCCTATTTGGGATCCATCAAGTTTATCAACCTATAACGACTCTGGTTTGATAGAAGTAAATAACCAATTCAACCCAAAAGCTTAAGCTGGTGGGTGAGGCTACATTAATGGTTTTATATATCTTAACACGCCCCCTCACACGAGAGCCCACTGGGCTTGAAGGGTGGACAATGCACAGGCTCACCTACCTGTGCGAACAAAGAAATTGCACTTGAAAGAAAGTGGGGGGCGGCGAGGATCGAACCCGGGACACGAGGCTCTGATACCATGTAAAGAACCAATTCAACCCAAAAGCTTAAGCCGGTGGGTGAGGGTTTTTTAAGTAACAAAACAAAACCGTGACAATGAAGTTTTTTGCATCCCAATTTTAGTAGACTGCATCGTTGGTTGGTGGAACAGCAGTAGTTCCTATAAGATAAGCCCATTTTCCCTTTCCCTTTAATCACAAGGAGTACTGGCTGGAACCTTTCTGTGAAGTTTAACCCCCTTATGTAACCACCACGTTGATTTTCACCTGAACATAATGGATATGTTAATTTTACTTGTGAATATGTACAATGGATTGACTTTTTGATGTGCTACAGTCAAGGTTATTTTTAAGATGATTTAACTTTGTGGTACTTTATTTGCCATATTCTGTAGGCGGTTTGTACTCTGGGGGAAGTGCACAGTTGGTTGAAAAATCCCTAAATATGCATGGAGATGAGATATTGTATATTGGTGACCATATTTATACTGATGTCAGTCAATCAAAAGTCCATTTGCGATGGCGAACAGCATTGATTTGTCGGGAACTGGAAGAAGAGGTTAGTAATCAGTTTATATGCTTGGCTCAATTTTCTGATTATATTTCAGTTATGTTCTCTAGAATTTCATTTTTCTCTTTTGCTTGAAAAAGTGATATATCTCTTGTTCTGAGAAAGAAAAATGATGACTGCTTGTTAACTTGGAATCAAAATGCAGTTTCTGCCTTCAGCAATTCTTTATGTTGAACCATATGTACTCTGTTGAGAAAATATGCTGCTTCAATTGGTTATCAAAGCTGAAAATGTCCTTGTGCTTTATAAAATGTTAAAACTGCAGTACAGTGCCCTAATTCGAAGCCAGAGTCATAGACAATCATTGGTGGAACTTATAAATCAAAAGGAGGTTTTAGGTGATCTCTTTAACCAACTACGGCTGGCTCTGCAGAGGCGAAGTAAATGGCGTCCTGCTCAAGTAAGTTTGGTCCTACATTCGTATTATAATGTGCACGTACATCTTGCCAATGTTGAATAAGAATTCTCTTTTGCATTGTTATGTTATTGCCCACATGGTCAACCTTTACTTCATTCAGTTCTAAATATGATACCAATACAATCATTATTCATTCTAATAAAGGCTGGTGTGTTCTTATATTATTAGCCTATTTATAACTTTCTTGGATTTTGGAATGATTTGTTCTTTCATGACTGAAAAGTCATGGGTTCGAATCCAGGAAACAGTCTCTTTGCAATTATGCAAGGGTAAGGCTGCGTACAAGGGTTACCCCCACCTCACACTGGCTAGTCGGGTTTAACAGGGAGTAGTTTTTTCTTTTTATCTTGAAGCCTTTTCGAATTTCAACTGAGCTTCTCATGTCCATGCAGCTCAAAACATGGTGGAAATTATCCCAGGGTTAACCTTGTCTGCTTTTTGTGGTTCTTGATTTGGAGTAATGCCATCCATTTTTTTTTTTTTTTTTTTTCAACTTGACCAGATAAATTTTGTATGAGTAATTATTCAAGGATAGCAATATGTTTTCATAAATATTGATAGTAAAACTTTCCATGTACTGAAAGACCCTTGCTGCAACTAACATGGACGACAAAAACCTTACTGAAAGCATGCAAAAGCTACTTATTGTTATGCAAAGACTAGATGAGAAAATAGCTCCAATGCTAGAGGCAGATGGGGAGCTCTTCAATAAAAGGTAAGTTCAAAGTACAGAGCTATTGATTTAGAAATTCTTTATCGTACTTAGCTATTATTAATTTCTGCAACATGGCTGTATATATAAACCTTGTTTATTTTTATTATTGATTAGCCATAGGAAAGAATTTGAGACTAATGATTGATTTTATTTAAATTGTCATAGGTTGAAATAGTCCCTGACATCTTTTAAAATACTCAAAGATCATTGTAATTTGTATTTCGGTCATTATTACCTCATACTATGGTATTCACTTGGTGGTATATTTATACATTAGGTGGGGTTTTCTATCACGTGCTGGTTTGTGGGATAAAAGCCACTTGATGAGACAAATTGAGAAGTATGTGATTTCTTCTTGATGCACCTGATCTCTATTATCCCAGAACATGTGCTTTCTTGATAATGGAATGTTTAAATTTATTTGAATTGCAGGTATGCTGATATATATACCTCTAGGGTGTCAAATTTTTTATATTACACACCCTTTATGTATTTCCGCTCTCAGGAACAGGTATTCAGATAATCTTCTTTTCCTCACCTCCTCTTCCAAATCCTGAAAGCATTAGGTTATGATTTGGGTTGTGAACTTAGACAAGTTTTCTTTGTGTTCTTCAGAACCTTGCGCATGATTCATACACACAATAATGTTCACAACTTGGTAAGTTTCCTTCCTGTGGAAAATTGGAGGAGAAATAGAAGTAATAAAAGTATGAGGTTGACAATTAAACCTATGTATCATTTTAACTATATATAATGCTGCGATGATGATATATTATATAATTTAAATTCATAATAGGTTGAACTGAACTAGTCGAGCAATGGATGAATCGGTTGAAAAACCAAAAATAAAATAAATTGATAACAAGTGTACGAAGGACTCCATATAGCATCTTTCATAATGCTTAAGAGGTCCCTATGTCAGTAAGATGGGGTTGAACCCTAGTTTGGTGGAGAGCTCTTATATGTGTGTATAAGAACTAGTTGGACTACCATAAATAACTATTTATATTATATTTCTCTAACAACTATCAAGTATATTGGGATTGTCAAACTTAATCAGTTGTCTCGAGTTCATGTCTTATATATCCAATCCAGCTTGTCCGAACTATTCGGGTGAAGGAGAAATGAAAAAAATGGAAAATAAATAAATAAAGAAAGTCTTTTTTTTTTTTTTAATTACTAGGTATAACACTACTATTAAAACAAGACTATATGATAATGTTTCTAGGTAATCTCGATCTCTTCTATTTCATAATTACATGACTACTATACTTAGTGCATCTCACTAAATCGTGAGGATTTAAGCAAGGAGGTTCCTTTCCTAGGCTATTTATTTCAACCTCTCATTTTCACAACCCTAACAATTACACAAAACAAAGTATTTATAACTTATAAGAATTTGCTAGACAAGCAACTACTCTAACGCTCTCCCTAATAAATAAAACGTTTATTAGTTACCTATTAAGAACGTATATTTCAATATCTGTCGTATATCTAAATATTATGTTTTAAAAACATGAAACTACCAATAAAGGGTAGCTCAACATTCTAAGAGGCCTAATTTGATCATCACTATATTCCTTTTGTACAACAAGAGTTATCTTATTCTTTGTAACCAAAAAAAAAAAGAGTTATCTTATTCTTCTATAGATGATCCTCCTTATGTATGTAAATGTCTGTGCTTTTCATTGTGTAGCCTAGTGTTTGGTTTAACATAGTAGTCCTTATTCAGCTGAATCGGGAACACTATGTATTAAATTGCTCTGTTTGCTTACATTTCGTTTTTGAGTTTAAAAATGAGCTAATTGATTAAATCAATACAAAATTTGGTTGTTAAAAGACAAAAGCTTCTTAGAAGGATTATAATCTGAAAAGTCTCAATTTGTCAACTCCCTCTTGTTGCATTGGTGCCGCCAAAAGATACCTCACTTCCCCAATGTTTGAATGAGTTCTGCAACTCTACTTGGCTTAAATCAATGTTTAACACATTTTATGAAGTGGCATTTCCTTCTGCAGTCTATCCATTTTTACAATCAACCAGAAAGACACTCACAAAGGCCAGTACAATAAATAGTAATACCATAATATGTGTTAGCAAATGCAGCCATGACTCAACATCATAAGCAATGGCAATAGTACCAATATGCACTTTGTATTCGTGACCACTGAATTATTATAAGAAGTTGAACACAACTGAGAGATAGTAAAACCAATCTCGCAACATTGAGTTCGACACTAAAGTAACCATATTAAAATGGGGAGGTTATATTTATTACTCTATTTTTTTCCTTACTACCTTTTATTATTAAATCTTTATCTTTGATTTCCGTCAATCTAATAGTTATAATTTATTGGGTTACACTTATTAATTAATTATTAATTTTCAAAAATTATAACCATTAGATTAGCGGAAATCAACGGTTAAGATTTGGTAGTAAGAGGTTGAAAGAAAAAATGTGGTAAATATAACATTTCCCATTAAAATGTTAGCCATAGTATTAAAGAAAATATTTTTACTGGTTTTTTTTTTTGTTTAATATCTCTCATGTTATAAGAGATATTTTTATCTTCTAAACATACATAAGAGTATGTGGGTTTTTTTTTTTTTTTTTTTTTCTCACATTGTCCCCACATAAATATCAAACCCTTTTTTTTTAATTCAAATTTGATAGTTGCAATTCTAAGCTTGTTTGTTTATTTGAGTCCAGTTAGGACTGGGCTCCCAATATCCAACCGGAACATTTTGGTATCTATTTGCTCTTATTTTTCGGATCAGCTATGAATTGGGGACATTTGATATTTTGGTATCCAAAAGTAGTCTTGCTTTATATTTTTATAGTCTTTCTCACACAATCAGCCAAATTTGGTTCATTGATCAAAGTGATTTAATTTTAAAGATATTATTGCGATAATTTATAAAAATAATATAATTTAACCACTTTGCAAATGTCACACATGTCATTTACAAGATAATAACATATATGTGAGACTCCCATGATCAAAAGTGATAAAAAAAATTATTAAATTACATTATTTTGATAAATAATTTTCAAAAAATATTATGTTAATTATATTACTTTGATCAATCAGCTGCATTAACCGACTGTTCATTTATTAAAAATGAAAAAATTCAAATAAAAAATTATAAATAGCCACAGTTAAGAGTAGCAACGATGTTATGTAACTGTGGGTATAACCACTTATCAATTCTATATTTCTTTCTCCTTTAATTTCTTTATTTACATTTACAATGTTTCGGTTATTGTCCATTTTGTTTATATATATATATATATATATATATATATATATATATATATAGGCAAAATGATTTCTGCAGCTGCTGTACCTATAGCAAGCTAGGATCTGCGTCCGAATCCTAGGATCCGCTGTCAGATCCTGTTTATTTTATTTAAAGCCGTGGGGCCCACTTTTCTGTGTCAGCTGCAGATAACGTTGTCTACGGCTGCTGCAGAAATGTTAAGCTCATATATATATATATATATATATTTATATGGGATAGGATCAACTTACACCGGTGTAAGAATAATAACTCTTACACCAAATCTTAACCATTGATTTTCGTGATCTAACGGTTGAGATTTATTGGGAATTAAAAATTAATTAATGAGTGAAACCTAATAAATTTTAACCGTTAGATTTAAAAAATCAATGGCTAAGATTTGATGTAAGACTTATTATTCTTACACCGGTGTAAGATGATCATGCCCCTATATATATATATATATATATATATATATATATATATATATATATATATATATATATATATATATATATATATATATATATATATATATATATATATGGACATGATATTTTTACACCTGCGTAAGAATAAGAAGTCTTATACCAAATCTTAACTTATTGAAATAGTATCAATGATCAAGATTGATAGTGTAATTTACACCAATGTAAAAATAATAAGTCATACACCAAATTTAACTGTTTCCGTGTATCTAACATTTATGATTTATTGAAGATTAATAATTAATTAATTAGTGTGGCCCAATAAATGACAACCATTAGATTCATGAAAACCAACGATATTATGATTTAGTGTAAGAGTTATTATTCTTATACTGGTATAAGTTGATCTTATCTCATATATATTAACTATTAATGTACTTACATTAATAACTCATAAAATAATAAATTAGAACCAATAGATAAAGTTAAATAAATGATTAAATTTTGGTTAAATAGACCTCTATAAATTGATTATGTTTATATATATATATATATATATATATATATATATAAAATAAAATTACATTACAATGCCCATATCATTAATATTATAACGATGTTCGTAGGGATATGGTGATCGAAATCTAAAACTTAAATTTTATGACAATGTTACAAGTTATTTATTTGCATTTAGTATTTAGTTTTCATGATTTATAATTGACTAAATAGAGTTTGGGTAATTATTATTAAACGAGCTTCTAAAAACGATAAAATAGACATCAAACAATAATCATTTTGTAAATTCTATATATAGTTTTTCATATTCCGAGGACTAAATTTGTAATAAGTTAAATATTCTAAACAATAAATCCTCTTATATCTGTTATCAAAAAAAAAAAAAAAACTATTATATCAAAGAGGTTGCTCAAGTGGTACATGTTTGATTTCACTCAAACAAAGTCATTTTGGGTTAAGTTTTTGTGAATGCAAAAAATTCAAATTCTCTTTGAGTGAGTTAGACCTATTATGATGTGGATGTTTTTAACCTCTAAAAAGATTGTCTCTCATGGACGATACGTGTGGATTATTAAAAAAAATCTATATTATTATGTAAGAACTTTGTGTCTCCCTCTAGACATTAAATAATTGGTGTACTATTAAATTTTGTAAATATATATTTAAAGAGAAATAAACACACATTTTTGACATGACAATAAAATATGAAAATTTAATATGATAGGATTGGATAATGTATTATTTTATCCATTATATGGGTGAACATCTCACGTTGATTATTTTTAGACAATATCTACGGGGACAAATGACTGGGGCATAGATGCTCCTAATTTCACGTGAAGCATTGAAGACTACCCACAAAAACCGATTCTTGACATTGCTTGAGAAAGCTACAAGAAACATAAAGCAGCATGGACCTTAATTATTCCGACAATTGCAGACCACAAATATCAATGATTTGTTTGTTTCGGAAGTGTATGGTAAAACAATTGCCTAATTTGTGATACCAATCCTTCACGGATTTAGATCTTTAAAATGAGAATGGGACCCACCTCATTGAGCAGTGAACAACTGAACATGTGGTTCAATGTTCATTGCACAAACCAACCTTCACCGGCAAAAGTTTTCCCCTTTTTACACACAAACGTGAAAAGTTCACAAGGTTTGTTTGTAGATGAAGGTAACCCTTATTAGTACGGGATTTATATCTATCATTTAACATGACCACAATAATTTTCCTACACACACAACTTTTTGTGGGACCCGCAAGTTTTGAAGTAAAAGAAAAAAGAAAAAACTCAGGCACGCAAAACGAATCTCTATAACATAACACAATCACTTTTTATACAACATAACTCTTATAAAACCCTATTAGTACAAAATACTTGGTGATAAAATGTTTCCCATAAAATATCAGTCCCGGAGCAACTGTTAAAAGAGCATATGTTCCAATCATGAGAGAAACTTTTAATATAGAATAATTATTAATCGAGTAAATACCATTTTTGGTCATCAGCAAATCTCACGATGCTTTTTTAGTCCCTAGCAAATAAAAGGCTCATCATGGTCTCTAAGAAAGTCAAAATGGATCCATTTAGTTGAAATCGTGGTCCAGACAAATTTAAAAAAGATCCATATTAGTCCCTCAAAACGACTAAAATGGGTTCATTTTGAATTTCTTAGAGACCACGATGGGTCTTTTTATTTGCAAAGGACTAAAGAGGACATCGTGAAATTTACTGAGGACCAAAAAGGATATTTACTCTTATTAATTTTTTTGGATATTACTCTTATTAATTTTATATATGTGTGAGTCATTTTCTCAACCATGGAGATATTGAGAGACCTAACTCTATCCCAAAGAAATAATTAGATTTTAAAATTAAAAAAAAATAAAAAAATAAAAAAATAAAAAATGTTTCCCTTTAGTTAACCACGAAGCAACGTTTCGCTTTTCCAACATGCTATGCTCATTTAGAAAAACACATCCATATTGCATCGTAACCACTGGACATGGCCATAATTTTGTTTTCTTGCGGAAATCCGTGGCTTTATCTCATTACAGCAATACAAGAAATTAAGTATGACTCGTATGTATTAGACAAAGTGAAGAAAAAAACAAGAACAATGGCACTTTCCTTTAAACTCTGAACCATGCATGTGATGTAAAATTCGAATTGTTGGATATAATACGAACGAATGACTCTTGTCAACATGACATTATATTTATTGGGTGAAACATCATGTGGGCGCAAAATTTTGTTCGGACACTGAAATGTGGAATTTGATTCCAGAAGATCGAAGATGAAAAGAGGATAATATAAATTAAAATATTGTGATTCTAGCGGCAAACAAATTTGAGTTTAACAAATGAAAGATCTTGATGATGTCAATGGTTTGAACATATAAAATAAAATACATATGAGAAAAGGGTAACTTGATAAGTTTCCTGAATGAAATTTAGTTTTACACACACGTATATATCATTATGGGGAAAACGTAAAAGGAAAAAATATACAAAACTAAATATAAATATGAAGAAAAGAGTGTGCAATGTTGTTGCCTATACGTGCAAGACATGTGACATTTACTTACGGAGAGTGGCGGACCCAGGAATTTTATCGAGGGGGCGAAAAATAAAAATACCTCTTTATAAATAAAAGTACTTCAAATACAATACAGACTTAATATGCAAAAAATTGAAAGTAATATATTACAGAAATTAATATCACTTTCAGTTAACTCTTACTCTACGTGTTTTCATATTGTTAAACTCATCTATAATTGAATCTGTGTTAAAACTCAAAACAATTTCTTTTTCAATGTATGTAATCAAAGAATCATTAAGAAATTGGTCTTCCATTCTATTTCGAAGTCTGGTCTTGATTATCTTCATAGCTGAGAAAGATATTTCAATAGTTGCTGTAGAAACTGGAAGAGTGAGTACAAGTCTAATCACTCTATCAATAAGAGGGTAAATGATGGACTTTCCAGTCTTGAGGGTCCATGGGTGCGTTGGGCTCCATGGGTGCAGATGGGTCTCTTGAGGGTTTGTTAAAGTTGAGAGATAGGGGGTTATAACGAGGGTTTATAGTAGCACTCTTGAAGATTTCTCACAAACACAATTTAAATTTGCAAGAATAGTATTATAAGAGCGGTTAAACCCAGAAGCCTATGAGTTCTGGGTTTGTTATTTAATATAAACAAATAAATAAAGATTTAGTTTGTGATATAAATTAAAAATAAAAAAAATATTATTAAAAAGGAAAACAAAATAAAGATTTGATTTGTGATTTAAACTCAAAAATTAATTTGAAAATTTTGTACTAATAAAGGAAATAATTAAATAAATATTCTAAATCTCTAAGGAAGAAGGTTCTTATTTTTGAAAAATATTCGTAAGCTATCATTAATTTCAGATCACGAATAATAACCAAGAAGCTTATAGCATTAATCATTAATTTCAAAAATAAAACCCTTCTTCCTTTGAGATTTAGAATATTTATTTAATTATTTCCTTTATTAATACTGATTTTTCAAATTATTTTTTGAGTTTAAATCACAAATCAAGTCTTTATTTATTTATTTATATTAAATCACCAACCCAGAACTGAGAGGCTTCTGGGTTTAACCGCTCTTATATTATTCTTGCAAATTTAAATTGTGTTTGTGAGAAATAAAATATGTTAAATGAGATGTCATTGCGCAGATCTCGAAAAGTTATGTGAAATCAAAAAAAAATTACCTGATTTGGATACCCGAGTCAAAAGTTATGACATTCAGAAGTTTTATGATTAAATTGTATTTTTTTTTGAAAAAAAAATGTGACACGTGTCAACACTTGATAAGTGATACCTAAATTAGGCGTGATTGCCTCTTGAGTGACGCCCAATTTAGACGTGATTGGTGACGTCCAAATTGGATGTGATATTGTGCAATAAATATATAATTATTTCCAAAACTGTCATAAATTCGTAATTTTTTATTTAAAAAATAATTATATAAATTTTTTTACCGTTTTTTCACATCAATCAATAGTGAATAGGAATAGAAATAAAAAAGTTTAGTGTTACCTAATATGGAGAGGAATCTTATATTATAAATTTTTTAAAACAAATAATTTAATAATATTACTCAAATTTTATTTTATATATATATATAAAAACATTTTCTTTAAATTTCAGGGGGGGCTCCACCCCTGCTTATGGAGAAAATTTTGAACCAAATCAACTACTAACTGTGACGCCGAAGATAAATAAAAAGATCAAGGCTTAAGGTATAATATGTTGGTGTAGGTGCGATTGGATTTGTGGAAGCTTTTAGACTGTTGCGGTTTGGGATGTGACGGACCATCATTGTTCTAATTTATCTCTTGTCATGCAGATCTGTACAGTATCTCCTCGTATTTGATTCCTTTTCACGAAATGCTCTCCTATGTAGAAACAATCTCCTTAAGTTTGGCTAGTGGTAGATCTTTCAAACTATCTCTCAAGGGGAAATGGGTGGTGTGTGAGCACCCTCTCACTACCACAGAGATAACATTTTCTCAGCCTCTACAACCACTAAGTAAAGACCAGAAGACTGATGATTATAAGTGTAGAATATATATAGTTCCAAGAAATCCTAATCCTAAACTGAATGAGCTTTAGATTTTTTGGGCTCTTCTTACACACTAGGCCCAATTGGGCTTTAGTGAAAGAGCAAAACTCAATAATCTCTCACTTGCTCTTGAGTACAAACTTGAGCCCAAAATCCAAGACCATGTAACTCACTAGTCGTCATCAACTGAAAATGCTTCATCCTTTATCTCAAACTAGACTGGGATCTACTAGCTGTTATTAATCAAAGCTCTTGATAATCAACAAATGATTATTTAATTCAGTACTACTCTACTAAAAGCCCAAACTTAAACTCAAAGATTAATAACACATATAATATGAATATGCATCGCCCATTTGTAGAATGTCAATAATTGATTGATGAGTTTTCTATTACTCAATCAATTATTTATTTCCTTGACTATGATAGTTTCTCTAATGGATTATATGCATTATCTAGTGTCTAGAATATCAAAGTACCGAAACATATTAAGGGGACATATCCTACAAATCTTATGTTGTTTATCTCATAAATACTGATAATCAAATAATCTTATCCCCAAAATACCGAGATATTGGTCGTAAATAGATCGGACCCCACCCGTTGATAAATCAAAGAATGAAAACTATTTAATTACCTATTTACAATAAACTCAGGATTAAGAGCAATGACATAACTATAATTAACTAGAGATTTGATATCTTATGACAAAAAAAACCTTAATCAAATCTCTCATTGATCCTTTCAATGTAAAATTAATTCACACTAATATTTTACAATGATTCACCTCTGATGCTATCTTAGTTTAATGTAGACTTCATAGCTTGAGGTCAATTTTTGTAATTCAATATCGACTTGAAAAAAAATGAATTTGTGAAAACTCGGCTTTTAAGACTCCCACTAGAATATACCAGCTTATAACATTTCTTTCTTCGAAGATACTTGAGTACATTCTTAACAGCAATCTAGGTTTTGTCTAGGATCAGAATAGTACCGTCTTACTACTCACACTGTGTGGTAGATGTCTGGTTTGACGCCCGACATGGTATGCATGAGACTACATACTGCCAAAGCATAAAGTATTGTGCTCACGTATTCTTCCTTCCCACAAGTCTTTAGAGGTTTACTCCTTAGGAAGATGAGTTTCACGTCTGAGAGTTATGATTCTCCTCTTAGAATTCCCTATATTGAATTTTGGCAAAAGTTTTGTCAATATAAGTAGCCTAAGGTGATGTCAATAACTTAGTCTTCCGGTCTCATAAGAGTTTTATACCAAGAATATAATTGGCTTCCCTAGGACTTTCATATCAAAAAACTTACTCATCCAACTCTTTATGCTAGACATTACCTCCACGTTGTTTTCAATAAGGAGCATATTATCTACATAAAATACCAGAAAAGTTATTGCCTTCCCTTAGATCCTTTACATACAAATACACATCATTCATTAAGGTTTTCTGAAAATTAAAATTTTTGATAACCTAATCAAAACTGATGTTCCATGATTTGGATGTTTGCTTAAGTCCATAATATAGACTTTCATAACTTGCATATTTTGAATTCCTGCCCATTAGCTATAAACCCTTTTTGGTTATTGCATGTAGATATCCTCTTCTAAATTTTCATTTAGAAAGCTTAATCTAACATTTATCTCCCAAAATAAAATCTCATGATTGAGACTTGTGGCAGCAAGTAAAAGAATCTGGATAGACTCAAGCATGGTATCTGGGACAAATTTGCCTCCAAACTAATTTTGAAGGTTTTCACCTTCCTGTCTATCCTATTTTTTCCTTATAGGTCCACATACACCTAGTGGGTCTTACCCGTCTTGGTGCATTTACTAGAGACCATATAGAGTTAAAATACAAGTATTTCACCTCATGGTTCATAGCTTGGAGCAACACTTGATCAACATCTTCTAGTGCATTATCATAACTGGTGGGATCAATATCACTCAATAAGAGGTAACTTAGAGAACAAAGTTATCTCACACTACGAATATACTACACTAAACCTTATGTATTTATAGGTAGATCCAGTTTTAAGTCAGATGATGGATCTTCAATTTCTTGATGATCCACATATTATGTGTTAACAACTCCTTGATATTATTCTTCTACATGTGATGCTAATATTTCTACTAATTCCACTTATATATTATCATGTTGCATTTTTAACTATGGTTCTTATGTTTGTTCACCTAGATGTATATATTTCCCTTCTTTGAACAATCAAGGGAACCTAGGATGGATGGAGCTTCAAGAGATTCTGAAAATTCTTGATTTGAGATAAGTCTCATCAAGACTAACCTTACTCATGGACTTGTAGTTTTCCATACAGTTCTCCTTTAAGAAAGTCATATGAGTGTTCACTAAGACCATCTTATTCTTTGGACTAAATAAGATCCAATCCCTGGTTCTCTTCAGGTAGCCAAAAGATATGCACACTTCCATATTGGATTACATCTTATTTGGTCGCTAATGTAAGACATGTGTTTGAGCACCCTAAATCGAATATGGTTTAAATTGAGCTTGCACTCTTTTCCATAATTCTATAGGTGTCTTTACAATAGACTTTGATGGAACCAATTTAAGAAGGTATATTGCCTTCTCCAAGGAATTAGGGATGTGCATGGGTCGAACTGAACCGTATTTTTTGAAAAATCGAACCGAATTGGTTTAAATGGTTCGATTCGGAAGTTGTTCGGTTTGGTTCAAAACTGGTTCGGTTCGGAAGTGGTTCGGTTCGGTTCAAATTGGTTCGGTTCTTAAACTGGTTCTAAAATCGGTTCGGTTCATGAACTAGTTCTTTAAAAACCGGTTTGGTTCATGAACTGGTTTTTAGAAACCGGTTATTTTAATAGCTGTTCGGTTCAGTTCATGGTTCGGTTCAGCTTTTGGGTTATTTTGCACACCCCTACTAGGCATCTCCTCAGAATGACATTGGCAATGATGAATAATTGAATATGGACTTCACCGAGTCTAGAAATGTTTGATTTCTGCGTACTCAACTTTATTCAACTAACGAGTTCCTAGAGTTGACAGTTGTGAAAACTATCCCCCTTAAATCAAGTAAAATCTGAACTTACCAGACAGGTATCCAACACTTCAGTCAAACCAAAGTGTTTTGATTTGAACACCTAGATACTTTTCTTCCTCGGACTTAAACCTCTTGAAATTTTTCAAAAGCTTTAGAATTATGGTGCACTAGGTTCATCTGTCCAAATCCAAAGTAACCATTCAAAAAGATAATTTGAAGACTTTGATTTTATTTTCAAAAAGATATTTTGGAAAGTTTTCTTAAAAATCATAATACAATATCTAGTACAAAAATCTAAACATCTATCCTTAGGACTTGATTTTGAGAAATTTTTTATAAATATCATACTTTGAGTCCTTGTTCAAAAGTGTGGGTGAGCATTCAAGAGAAAAAGTACATTGAGCATATTATGAGTATTTCTTCTTAAGGTGTATTCAAGATTATTTGTAAATCAAGGTATGAGCAAATTCATTGAATCTGTCGTTTAGGTTTTATTTGTATCTATTTGCTTATTATTTAAAAGCGTGAAGGTAATCAATTTTAATTGAATTTTCTTCTTGACCTTGGAAAAGGTGTAGCCTAGAAATAAGTCTCATTGTAAATATAGATGAGATCCGTTTGGCTTCGGAGAGTCTTTGATTATACTTTGTTCTTCTTGACCTTGTAAAGGGTCGTAGCTTAGGAAATAAGTCAGTCTTTATTTATTGTGAATAAAGACAGAAGTTGATTGGCTTCCGAAAGTCTTTGATTAGACTCTGTAGGGTTAGGGTTCCAGAACCCTAAAGTAAGGTTTTAGGTTAATTCTTGTGTAAGAATAGAATGTGGTCTATTCTTATACTTTGAATTGATCGATAGTAGATTTGTCTCCCAATTGCTCATGGAGATATCCAAACTGGGATCGTAGGTTTTTTTCTTCTAGTTGGAATTTTTCCCAGGTTAAAATAAATATGTCACTTCTTCCCTTTACTCTTTATTTTATTCCAGTTGTGTATTTTTTTTAAATTACAAAATTTTCAACAAATTCAATTCAACCCCACTCAAGTTCATCCAGACCAACACAATACTTTCAACTATAATATTTGAATATATTTTATATTATAGGATTAAATAAAGTTAAATAAACGAATACTTACAACAAAACACGAATACTTACCACAAATCCAATTTTATTTTAGCTTTTTTTAGTGATTCTTTGTTTATATTTTAAAAAAAAACTAGAATTAGATAATCTGACAATTCAATAAGAAAAAACAAATTAATCTCAAATTGTTTTGATTTATTAACTCATTTTTTTCATCGTTGTTTAAATTTCATTTCAGGCAAGCGTAATCATAATAATTAACTATAGAGATTAACCATTTACTTGAGGGTTCTATATATAAGAGAATTAATTAGCATATACATAATTTACATTAAAAAAATTGCATGCTTCTTTTATAGAAAAAAATCCATACCAATAACATCTATATCAATTAATGCTTTGGTAACATATAGTAATAGTAGTTGCGGCAATGGCTGGTATTGTCCAAAACATTGGTGGCAGTGGTGGTAATAGCTTAGGGACAAAGATAGTTGTGGCAGTGTTGACCACGTTTTTTTAATGAGAAAAAGCTTCTTTTATTATTATTATTATTATTATTGAGTGGTTTCTTATCACTTTCATCCGAAGAAAATGCATGAGTTTGTTATCAAAAACATAAAATAAAAAAATTGCATGAGTTGTGTTTGTAAATGGCACCTTACATTTTGGTAAATTTTATATCAACTTTACTGTTTGTATACCAATAATACCATTACTTCCTAAGTAAATATGTATCTAGCATTGTTGTTCATAAAGGTACATTTATAAGTAAATTAATATTAATAATTATAAATGGAAAAGGTGAAAGACGTAATAAAAAAATTGTAGAAAATCTGTCAATCAATGTTTGTTAACATAAAATATTAAAAATAAATATAGTATAAAAAATTATTGGAATCGGATTTGGGCCGCAGGGACGTGCAGGTGATCCTCGTTCACGTGATGTGTTTGAGTCATTATTATTGAAACAAATGTGTTAGGTGGCAAATCAATCACTTAATAAATATTGTTAATCACAAAAAAATCGTGCTTTGAAAATTCAAATGCTGACGACCCATGTCTATGTGAGATGACTTTTGGTGGACGGGGACCACTTTCTTTTTATATTTTTTTATTAATTGTAGAAAAATTTTAGGGGCATAGATAGAAATACAAGTGAAAAAAGGAGTAGAGTAGAAAAAAAAATTCACTTTGGGCAAGGATCATGCGGTCCAGGATTACCCTAACTTTTCTCCATGTCTAGGCATTTTTAGTGTCTTTGTACTTAAACTATTTTATAATGAAATAATTTTATTATCTATACATAGAGTAACCTGACCCAACCCGCATTCAACCCTAAGAAAACGAGCTGGTTAGGGTTAACTCGAAAAAAAAATGAGTTAGAAAATCCAACTCAACCCAACCCGAACCGGGTTAGGATTGATTCGTGGGTTGGCTCGAAAAAATAGAGAAAAAAAATTGCACACAAACACCAAACAACACCTTCTTTACAGCCACCTATTCAACTCTTGCATTCACAATTGCACACAACTCTACAAGTGGCTCAATCTTAAAAAAATAAAATTAAACACAGGTCACGACACTCCGACACGTTAATTTAATAAATAATTACTAATTTCGACACGTTATAACTAACACGTTTTAACCCCTCCCAAAAATTAAATAATATTTTAATTTATGTAATGTATATTATATTTAATATTCAATAATTTAACAAAAAATGAATCTAAACTTATAATATTCATAATTTTTGCAAAGAAACATAAGATGTCTCAAATATTTATATTAAACTAAATAAAATGATGTAAGGGAGGTTGGCGAGAATCTAACGAACTACTAAAGAAGATAAGGCAACAGTTCTCCCTTAAAAAATGCATCGCAAACCTTTGCCAATGGCCTTGAGATGTTCTATAATGCGAAACTTCAAGTCTGTGACAGTGCCATTCTTTGTCCTGCACGGAACAGCTGATAAGGTAACTGATCCACTGGCCACCCAAGATCTATACAATAATGCAGCTTCAGAGTTCAAAGACATAAAGCTTTATGATGGCTTCTTGCACGACCTTCTGTTTGAGCCTGAGCGTGAAGAGATCAACTCTTGCATTCACAATTGCAAACAACTTTGAAAAATGTCAATAATTGTGGGTTAAAGGCAATCTAAGAGAAAAATAAAAAAGATCTCAAGGCCATTGGCAAAGTAATTACACACATGTTACATGATAAGGGTACACATTATGTACCCGGGTTATAAAGATTTTAAAAAGTATATACCCGGGTACACACCTATATATTAGAAAAATTCATATGTGTATACCCGGGTATCGGTCAACGGAAACAGGGGCAGATTGGTGTTATGTTTTTGGGAGGGGTTAAATTTTCATATTAGTTATAAATGAGGATTAAATTAGTAATTATTTATTAAATAAGGGTCATAACACAGGTCATTAGAAATCATGTTATGTAATACGAATCTAAAAGTAAGGGGCATATAAGGGTAAGAAATAGATTGTGCAGATTTGATCATTAGTGACCAAAATGCACATACTTTATCTAAATTTCTACATGCTAGTAATCGACAGCAGCACACGACGCAAACATATTTTGGGTTGTTGGTGACGATGAGCAGAGATGGAAGTCAAGTGGGGTGGTGGACGAGCTTATTTTGGTTTGGGTCTTTGGGATTTTAGAGTTCAGTTTTTCACTTTACTTTTTTTGTTTCATTAATTTTTATTCTTTTATATTTAAAGAAAATAACCCGTGAGTAACTCGTTTGACCCGTGAGTTGGCTCTGTTTTTTTGAACTGAAACGAGTCGGGCTAACTCGAGTTACTAGCTCATTTTTCATAACCCAACTCAGCTCATTTTAGCCGGGTTACAAGCCAACTCGACGGATTGACTCATTTTTGCCAACCCTATCTATACACACATAAAATATGTGGGATCCATATTTTCTTTTTCTCTTTCTTCTTCTCATATGGCCCCACATGGACTCTATACACTTGTGCGAGTGTATAGAAGATAAAATTATTTTCTATAACATAAAAAATATTAATCTTTTTTATAATTAATAAGCTTTTATTTTCTAATAACAAACATGCTTGTATCCTAATTCATAAATCAACCACATTTTAAACGCTAGCTATTGAGACATTTGTGGTCATCATATAACTACCCTACATTTAATAGGTTGATTATTATGTGTCTAATTTAGCATGATTGCTTTTAATTAATTTTAATAGAGTAATTATTGTTTCAAAGTTCTTCAACTAAGATTTTGGTTACAGTTTTTTTTTCTTTTTAATATCTCTGCTTAATATGTGAGAGATTAGTTTCTCAAACCACATGTCAAATATTAAAAATATAAAAAAAAAATATTAAAAGATATTTTTTATATAAATAAATTTTGCCAACAAATTAAAAACTACATGTTTAATCAACTCAAACTCTTTGCTCTCACACCAATATACATTAGTTAATGATAAGTTATTTTAAATTTAAAATAAATTATTTGTAACATGCGAATTTTTTCTATCTGGTTTCTTCTCCATCATTACATAATAGTTTCGCTTGAATCAGTAAGCATAGTTGGATCGATGGATTTAGTTATTTGTGATTCAGGAATAAGGATTTAGTTATATTTGTTTATTTAATATTCTCCACTTAATAGGTGATAGATTAATTCCTCAATCTACAGTCAAACACCAAACACGATAATATTTTTATCAAAAGATATTTTTTATATAAATAAAGGGAAATATAAGTGTTATGTGATAAGAAATATCTCTCCTTTCCTACACACTCAATATAATATAGGACCCACTTCTATTTTTTTGTTTTTTTTCTGTATAACGGGACCCACGGTGTTTTTGTGTCCGTAGGTGTCATGTTACATGACAAACGATTATCCCATAAATAAATTTCAAAGTCAAATTAAAACTACAGGTTTAATCCACTCGAGCCTTTTCTACTCACATCAATACACTTTCTTTCAAAATACAAAATAAAAATGTGATCGAGTTCATAGGCATTATTGTGCAATCAATACGTTAAGAGGATATAAGAATTTGTTTTCCATGGATAATTTTGTTTCAAAACAATTTAAACAGTCCCTACTTATTTAACTAAATATTAAATTTTAAAAGTAAATAATATAATAATATATTAAGAGTATACATATAATATACATTCTAATTAAAATTTTGAAATAAAAATAATCATATTAATTTTTTTCTACTTTCCTCCCTTGCCTTTTCCCTACTTTGTTTTCTGTAGCTGGCCACATTTATTATCATTATTTTCTTTATTCAATATTTTTCTTTTGTGGACACATATACGTGCATTTTCTTTTATGAAATGACACTGCTTAAACAATTTTGCTAAACAAAATTATCACATGGTTAATATGATATGGTTACATTTGCACGGTTTTAAAAAATTTAATACAATGAATCTAAAACCATTGTTCCACTAGTGATATAAAACACTCAGATAATGCACTAAAAAAAAGTAGTGATCCAAATAAAACACTATCCAAGCTTTGTATAGACTAGTATATGTCCCATGCCTTCGCATGAGACGGTGGTAAATAGAAAAAAAACTAAACAAATAATAAAATTACATGTACATTACGTATTATAGTGAAATAGTAAATTCTGTAAATTAATGTAAAATAGTTCAACAAATATGATAAATTAATTTATTTTAACCTTTGAAAAGTTTCTTTGAACACAATGTTTATTGTAGTATTGGCAACCGTGCCATGAACAAGTATGAAAAGTTTTACTCTCTTCTTACTTTTGACTCTAGAGAGAGGAACATACAATTGGCCATTAGTAAATAATTGGTCTTGGAAGATAAATTCTTACATGAGATAAAGTATGACCTTGACTCTTGTTTATTGTCATGGCAAAGCAAACAACCAACAGAAGTTGCCTGTGTTCAAACTTTACACGAAAAGTGTAATTAAAAGGACTCAAATTCATCCTTGGAATTAACATGATCTCACTTATTATGTACTCATATATGAGGCCCATTAAGTGACAACCCCAACAAGGGGCAATCCAAGATATTAATCAAATATAACTATGCAAGGATATCCATCAAAGATATCAATCCCAATACGACAGCATGACATATGGGCTTGGGCCGTCATCAAAGGCACTAAAGGTCCAGAATTCACTATCCACAGGTAAACTCTATAAATAAAAAGTAAAACCTACAAGTACGTTACGCTCTCTCTCTCTCTTACTATTATGCTGTCATTGTTCACACACACACCCCCTTTGGCAAATTCGTTTACAGTTCTTCAAGTGCACAGTGATCTGTTTGACTCAAGGGTATTTCATCCATAGATACCTTGGAGAGGGCACCTAGATCTAATATTAACATACTAGTCCATTGGGATAGACATCTATGTCTATAAGACAGAACATCACCTATGTTATTGCCTGAAAGAATTTTTTCTTCAACAACATGTTAACCAAGTTTTGTAATAAGCAATCTTGTTCCACTACATAACCTTCTTGATTGATCTATATTCCTTAGAAGCATGACAGACACTCCTTTTTTGAACGCCAATTTATGGTTAGAAAGTCTAGTTCCAGAAAAAAAATGTTAAGTATTTCTGGAGGAAATGCTTCTTCCTCAAGATTGTTATTCCATTCTGCTGTACAAATATTATCTGAACAAAGATATACCTTCTCTTCACCTAGAATTATTGACATTAAGTACTCATTTAACATGCAAACATCCGCTAATGTCGGTGCTAAGATAGCACGTTCTTGGAAGAAAGACAAATTATCCATATTTTTCAAAAGATTTGGATATGCAAATTCTACTAAATTTGAGAGCAGATCATTGGAATCATTGATAAAGATTTCATCTTGGATTTTTATGAGAGAGAATCCATCAACATTGTCACCAACGTTGCCGTCACCAACATCAAGAAGCCATCCAGAGAACATTTAAATATCCACGAAATCATTATTAGAATCGTGTGAATGGAGTCACGCGTTTTTTGTCAAGGTCAACATCTGACAATATTGCCATAGATTTGATGAATTAATTGTTGCATGTACAATTTCTTGCCTTCCACCATGAGGAATAAAGGGCAAGATGTGTCTGGAATCACCTCCAGAACAATGACCTTCCCAATGCTTGTTCAGAACTTTTTGGATTTGAAAAATAAAAGATGTCTTTCAATGTTCTATCCAAATCTTCAAAGCAGAATATATGAACCATTGTGCTTCATCCCAAATGATTAATTTAGCTCTTGATAGCAACTCAGCTTGAGCCAAATTCCACCTTATGTTGCTAGTGGAATGTTCATTAATATCAATTGGTATGCAGAATCGGGGATGAGCAGTTCTCCCCTTAGTAACAATAATGAAACAATTCCACTTGAGGCAACATTAAGAACAATCTCTCCTATTATGAAAGTCTTTCCCGTGCCTCCAAAACCATACAAAAAATAAAACCCACCTTTATTTGCAGATGTTGCTTCCATGATTATGTGGTACATATTTTGTTGTTCTTTTATTAGGCATGCAAGTAAACATTTATGCTCTTTTTCCATCAAATTTCTATCATAAGATAACTCTTCAAGTATCAACTTATTAGTTACATCAAGAACAGATTCACCAATAGGACAAGACATATTGTGGGATAATTAGACAGACTTTTTCCGTTACTTTGTAAGCAAGTTTCAATTTCAGCAAGAGTAACGTTTTTAATCTCTTCATCAGTCATCACCAAATATGCAGAGAATCATGCATGCAAATAAAAAAAATTAAGATAATATGTGTTTTTGATTTATTTAAAGAATAAATGATGATAAATTTAGACATACCTTGGCGGTTCATATTATTTCATTGGCAATATAAGATATCATCAGGTAGAAATTTCCAACATCTTTCCCATACAAATTCATGTCTATTCATATTGTTCCAAAACAATAACAAAGCAAACAGTCTTCTAAGATAATGTCCAGATGCCCAAAAGCTTGCTTTTTTAATTGCATAAATGTATTCTTTGTCACACATAAGAAACCTAAGGAATAGCATACTTCTTTGAACGTAAGAAAAATGACATAATTCATAGTTCTCAAATCTTCATAACTTTTACAACCTTTTTGAGTATTCAATAACAAATTTAGGTAATAATCATCTCCATTCTTTGGGAACATGATTTAATCTTACAATAGAAAATCCTCTTTTTCTAGGATGCCATTGGGGTGGCGGGTGTCTTCTTGGTAGATAGATTTAGTTGGAAATTCCGCATATGTTAAATACATTCCTTCTTTATATTTATTGTTAGCCTCCATACATGCTTGAAACATTAATTTTTTGTCCATAGCTTTTGTCATAACCTCAATAATTGAGTTGTTATCATTGAACACAATAGAATTTTGATCAGGGAGGTGGAATGACATCCTTTGCATTGGAGGATATCTAAAATTAATATCAGTGCCAAAAATTCTTCAAACCGCCTCACATGAAGAAATATATCTACATTAAGGATAATTGGAACATAGAATTAATAACTATGTAGCTAAAATTTTATCACACATACTATTAGATGCAGTGAGGAAGAAATAGTTTGCTCATACCTACAATAATAAAACATTTTGATTTCATCAGTAGTTGTTGCTGTTTATTTTTGTGGTAGAATGGTGAAGACTTGCTATAACTCGGTCATTACCTTTGTTATGTACTTGAATAGATATTTTATAGCACTACTTTGGCAGGTATATTCTACATTAATATGGGCTTGATACTTCAATAGCATATTAACATTATATAGGACAACATATTGATTGTCAAGATGGACTTCCTTTTTGCTTACCGTTATACCATCATTACCCCTTTTGTAATGAGGAAAACCTTCATCATTAATTGTAGTTCTAGATAAGAATTTCTTAGGGAAATGTTTGGTACATTTCCTATCATTCATGCAAGCTGATTTTAGGTTTACCAAACCACATGGACCATGTATTATAAAATTCTTAACAACTTCATGAAGTGCGTGATTATCATTTGGATTTAGAATTTTCACATAAATAAGGGAATCAATGTCGCATGGATTTGATTGTTTATAATGTAGATGTAGAAATAGAAGAATGTGAGCGTGAGGCTGTCCCCACTTTTGAAATTCAACAGTACAAACATCTAAAACAAATATAATAAAAGAAATATCCAAAACCAACAACAAATTATAGATGAACTTTTATGAAAAAACTCGTTGGTTGAAAAACAATTATAAATTGAAGGATAAAGTAGACTTACATGCACCAAGACTTAGCCTTTGGTTAAATCGTTCAACAATTGGTCTAGCTTGATTTTGAACACTCTACAAAGGATATCGGGACAATCTTCTAGTCGAAGGCCTTTGTCTTTCATAAATCTCATAATTTATGGCCATCTAGGGTTGCATGTAATGGTGATGAAGAGGTTGGGGTTCTAGTCCATCGACAAATTACAAATGCATCTTTGCAGTTCTCGGCCATGTATCTTGGTCCACTAGTGAAGCTTGATGGAATTACTATACGTTTACCAGTGACACAAGCTTCAGTCTCACCTCACTGAAAAGCATCATTTACACTCTAGTAAAGATCAACTCTAAGCTTGGATTAGTTATATCTAATGAAATTTAAACGTTTAGACTCAATCATTGTGTACGTATCAACTACAAATTGTTGGAATAGCTTCCTGGATTGGAAAAGGATTTGTGATTCCCTCAGTCTATTCTGCAATCTAAAGGAAAAACATTCCCTCATGCTTACAGTAGCCCTACTTCTTTTAGTTGAATGTTAAACAGATCTCAAACTAACATCATCTCTATACTCATATTCACCATAAGGAAACAACAAAGGATACTGCAGCCCAAGATACAAAGGATGCTTAACATCTATACGTTGCAAAGTTCGGGATTGAGTTTCTAGTATTATATCTCCATCACCAATGGAATCGTCAATGTCTCCAACAACCAAAGCAGCAATTTTTGATGCAGTTGGAAGATTATAAGTTCCACCATCTTTATCCCTCTTCCGAATTAGCCACATTTTTAGTCCATTAAAATCTTCTTCTTTGTAACGATCTCTTGCACAACGAAATGACTTTGCGATGATGTTATTATCATCCATAATTTTTTGCAACGAAGAAACTATTTCCGGATCTAAATTGTTAGATTTGTCATTGGTCCTACAAAAAATATCATAATTATTTATGTACATTAAATATTTATAATTCTTATTATGAATCAAAAGAAAACCAAGACGCACATGTAAGAAACTTACTCCAGACAACTCATTATATTCCTTATTTCATTGTTAGTGTCATATATGTATAACTGTGCAAACTTAGGTGTTGTATTCTCTATTGGAAGAAGACTTGTCCACCAACTTTGAAAACATAAGGAGTACTACCATTGTTTACAAAACCATCAACTTTGCCTCCGAACGAAATGGATGAGAAAATCATGTTGTAAGCCCTAATGTACGTAAGAAATGCTTGCTTCTCTCATCAGCATTATTGTGAAGTTGTACCAAAGTGTCAGGTGCTGTTCTTAGAAAGGGAGGATTGACTTTGTCATTCATACAACATAGTGTAAACTCTGGATTTTGAGGTTGTCTATTCTTTCTATTTCTTTCGTCGTACCACATCAATGCTCCATAATGCACATAACAGAAAATGGCATCACCAATATCCCAATAATCTAACAAACAATGAATAAAGCATGTAGTGTTATACATTTGACACGAGTTATAAGAATTACAAATTATTAAGATTCATACGATGTACAGATGAAATAACAAATTATTAAAATAAGGTGACAATAATAAAGAAATATGGTATGTAGATAAATTATTCAGAAATAAAAGTAGTGCATATAAGGGTTACTGACCATTGATATTGATTCAAGTGAGCGAACAATTTGCAATAGCTTGGTATGATAAAGCATACTCATGCCATGACTATAATACATAAAAAATAACATTGTTTGCAAAATTACCCTAAAAAAATACATAATTCACATTTATAGTAGATATAATACGTCATATGTGATATAGGAGTAGATGAATTGGTTACATTGTTTTGGACCACATTATCATCAAATACACTTGTATGAGTCTCCAATTGTACCACAAACCAAAGTAATATATAGTGCAAGTTTATAGCCCTATATATAGTGCAAGTTTATAGCCCTATAAAAAAATGTAAATACTTAACATCGGATTAAATAAAGGAAGCATACTTATTTGGGCATAACAACTTCAGTTCATAAAACTATTTCTTTGCGAGTCATTATTTGTCAACTTCGTAGACCGTTTTTCCAATATTATCCTTCTCTTTAATAGTCTTGCATCCTTTTTTTGATTTGAGAGTTCAACTTACATAATTTCATGAAATATAATGAATTAACAATATTTTGTTTGACAGATCACTATATAACCAAATTAAGAAAGGGGTAGGATATTGTAACAAACAAGTATTGTTACAAGTATTGTTACAACCATCAATCTTACCGTTAAATTGATTAAATTATCCGACGGTCCTGATTTAATGCATATAAAGCCCTCTTTCTTCCCTTCTCTCTTCCCTTCTCTCTCCCTATGCCCATCATCACCGCCGCCCATCATCACCCCCACACAGGTTGGATTTTCCATATTCATCATATCTATTTCCTTACTTTGCGTCTCCGGTCCCGATTATGAAAACTTTCATCAATTGTCTTATCATAAAATTCCAATAATTGAAGCAAAACATACAGAACAATACTGAGAAATAAGATAACTACATGTAGTCAACGGCTCAGTTTCAATACTGATAAATGATAATAGTAGTTAACATCCTCTGTAGTGAACATCCTCTTCCAAGGGGTTGCTGACAGTGGCTCGGTTTCATGCGTATGTGATTTGGTGTGCATAAACTTTACATGCTTATATAAAATATGGTTGTCTTCCCAACTGTAACAGTAAGATGATTTTTTTTTCCCACCTCCTGGATGCTGCATGCATATAAATGATCGAATGGATATCTATAGAGA
Source organism: Gastrolobium villosum (assembly GCA_032173675.1). Lineage (NCBI taxonomy): Eukaryota > Viridiplantae > Streptophyta > Magnoliopsida > Fabales > Fabaceae > Gastrolobium > Gastrolobium villosum. Next base: position 112,129 of record JAVKPL010003705.1, read on the forward strand.
TGAATTGGTTGCTTTATTTGATAGCTGGTTGGTTTATATTGTCATGACATAAAGCATAAAGTTTTTTTATCTTTCATTCGTGTAGTTGTTGCGGATCAATTTGAGGTATCTTGTGCTCTCAAAGCAAACAAAATCTGCTTATTATCCTGAAATTAGACTGGCGAAACAACTATATATCAAAATCGGTAGGCATACCTTTTTTTTGTTGTGATTAAGAGTATTTGAATGTTATTTATATGTTTATTGGTTTTGAATTTTTAGGTATATTATGGATGAGCATCCAGACTACATTAACTTAAATGATGAAATTAGGAATGACATACATGTTGAATTAGGTGATGACTTTTTGAATATGGATGATGATCCAATAGATTACATCAACTTCAGTGAAGATGAAATTATAGAAGAGATGCCTCTTAATGTAGGAGATGACATATCGAATGATTTAACTGATAAAGATCCAAATGTCATCCCCTTGACACCGACAAAGAATTCTAATATTTTGATTGAGGTTGGAATGGAATTTTCCGAACAAAAGGATGTACTGGACTTGTATACAGCATATGGCAAGGTAAAAGGTTTCGGAATCCGAATACGAACAAGGAGTGATAACTACTTCAGGCTAGTTTGTGCTAGAGAGGGTCGTCCACGACCAAAAAATGATAAAGATGTTGCTCAAGTTTGTCAGACCAAATTAAGGAAGACATCATCATTACGCATTGGGTGTGGAGCTTGTGTAAGTGCTTATAAAAGTGCAAACACCAAAATGTGGAGAATTACACAATTTTACGACAACCATAATCATGGTCCCGTGACTCCAAAGAGTGTTCGTTATCTCAGATCACACAAAAAAATGTCTGATGCTGCAAGATCATTGGTTGAACACTTTAGTGATGCAAGCTTGCCCACAGGAAAAGTGGCTACCATCTTCAAAGGCGATGAGTTATCATTTGACAGTCGAGATTGTTATAATCATCTAAAAAGTGTGAGGAGAAGAATATATAACACAGGAGATGCACAAGCTGTGTTACACTATTGTGTTAAACAAGAATCATTGAATCCAAAGTTCTTTTATTCCATTAAATGTGACGATGAAGATCGCATGGAAAGCTTTTTTTGGATTGACGCAAGGTCCAGGCAAGCTTATGAGCTATTTGGTGATGTCATCACATTTGACACGACATACAGAACTAATAAATATTCAATGCCATTTGGACCTTTTGTTGGTGTAAATAATCATTTACAGTCAATCTTGTTCGGATGTGCTTTATTGAAAGACGAAACAGAAGATACTTTTGTGTGGCTATTTAAGGAATGGCTTCGAGGAATGGATGGGAAACATCCGGGTGCCATAATTACTGATCAGGTATAATCATTTTAAGTACATCTTTTCAATTGTTTCATATATTATTGATTGTATTCTTACATATGTCATTGAATTTATAGGACATGTCAATTACCAATGCAGTATCCAAAGTTTTTCCAAAAAGCAAGCATCGGTTTTGTATGTGGCACATCACAAAAAAGTTTCCAGAAAAATTGTCTCATGTTTATCAGCAGCATGCCACATTTAAGAGTGATTTCAATAAATGTATCCACACAAAAAAGAGTACTCAAGATTTTGAAGACAAATGGCAATGTATTCTTGATAACTTTGGTCTTCGTGAGAATGAGTGGTTGCAGTCACTTTATTTAATTAAATCGTCTTGGATACCAATCTTTAATAGATCCATTTTCTTTGCTGGTATGAACACCACTCAGCGTAGTGAAAGCATCAATTCATTCTTTGATGGTTTTGTTACATCTGGCACAACCTTAAAGGAGTTTGTAGAAAAATATAATCAAGCAGTAGATGCTCGTTATGATTCATTCAAAAAACAAGACTTTGAGTCTAGGCATAAAGAAAGGCGTTTAACATTGAATATGCCATTGGAAGAGCATGCAGCTAAGGTGTACACACGTGCAATTTTCACAAAGTTTAGTGATGTGCTTTCTCATAGTTTTCCTCTCTCTAAGGAGAAACTTGGAAATGATGGTGAGTGGGTTACATATCGAGTTTTTAATAGGAAAGAGAAGGATTATTATGCAACTGTGAAGATGAAGTTGGAAAATAGAGAAACTAGATGTTCTTGTCAATATTTTGAGTTCATGGGAATCCCATGTGAGCATATTATTGCTATTTTTTCGGTTGAAAATATTGAGCAGATCCCTGAACATATGATTTTGCGACGCTGGAGCAAGGAAGGAAATGATATAATTAGTACAAATAAGGACATTTTTAATTTTGATGGAGAAGGACTCCTTCGTGGCTTTGAAATACGCTCTAGAGTTTCAAAACTTATTAAGCTTGCAGATAGGTCCAATGAATCAGCTAGATTCGCTTGTGATGGTCTTGATTCTCTCACTGAATCTTTAGAAAAAATTCCAAGAACTGATGATAGTATTGGTCTTGAGGATTTTGATTTACATTACTTGAGTTCTCAAACTGAAGAGCCATCTATGATGAGATTGAATGATCCCAACATTTCACAAACGAAAGGTCGAAAAAGGGAGTCACACAATACACAGGGACATAGAATTCATAGTGGAATTGAAGAAGCATCAAAGAATACTAATATTTGTGGAAATTGCAAGAAACGAGGACATAATAAGCGTACATGTAGAGAGAAAAAATTACATTGACTTTAGTTTTTTTATTTTTTTTATTTTGGGTTACATTACATTTGTTACATGATTATTAGTTTTTTTATTTTTTTTAATGTCCATTTTTTGTTGTTGATAAGGTTAGGCTGTTGTTAGTGTAAAACTTTAACCATTATTAATGAGATAGATGGCAACAATTGTGTTGTGAAATAGAACCATATGTTAAGTAAAACAATAATTGCCCACATACAGAAGTAAAAGACAAATAACATAACTGCAAGTTTCCATTTGTGGTTGTTATTGTCTACGGTATAATTCTCATCCAAGGATTCACAAAGATAAACATAAATTACTGGAAGAGTAACATTCAACCAAAAAATCACTAGTTCAAATTCCACAATCAAATTACCGCATATATCAACACAGGATAAATTAAGCCCCAGCTATCAAAAACATATTTCTGCAAGTTAGAAATAATTCCTGAATATTGATAAGGCAATCAATGAGATATTGTTGTTTTAGTCACAATAGTGATTCTAGCTCCACTACCAACATAATCTTAAATGTTAAAAACAATTAAAGTAGGGCCAATAGAAAGAAAGAATAAATAAAGCCATAGCTCATGGTTAAGAGGAGTCTACCGCAACAATAATGAAGTTACAAGTCAATAATGGCACCAAATTTGAATAACAGTAACCTTTGTATTAATATGGGAACTCGGCCCTTGCAGTAATATTCACAGACTCACAATTTGATGAAACAGTAACAATTCAACAACAGACTCAATGACTCGAAGCACAATAAAAAGAAGCAATAATTGATTACAGCATAAGACTCCCTGTAATCATACTCGTAATGACACTCTCAACACAAAGATAAAGACAATTCAAGACACTTCTCTCTACAAGGAATAATCCACCTTGCAGAGCTACCCCAGTTTCCCCTTTCCAGATTACATAATTTTCATACCCCCCCAGCCCACCATCCCCTCACCTTCCAATATAACTAACTATCCTCACTCCCCTTGCGTCTCTTCCACTATTGATTCTCCATTCAGAGCTTGTCATGTTTCCACTTCTCTAAACAGCTTCCCTTCTCTCTCTTTGCTCACGACCATTCTGTTATTTCCCAGCTCCTCCACCACCTCATCATGCTTTTGTGCAGCCAGCTCATCAGCCACTTCATCTCTTGCATCCACCTCATCATTTACTTTCACAGCCAGATCATCAGTCAACTCAGCCCCTACTCTTGCTCTTTGTTGTTCGCTTTTCCTTCCCTTTTTCCTCTTGTACACATATTTTAATGGCACATCACGAAGTGGGTATTTGAACTGGGTCGGCCCTTTTATGTAAATCAGTCAAAGTAGCAGTAGCTGAACAGAATACTTAAAGAAAATGATCCCAAAAGTGTGTCATGTGCCAAAACTTCAGCAGTCTTCACCCATATCTGTTGAGAAAAACATTTAAGCTTAATAGCATAAGCAAACTTATTTGTAACAGCATAAGAATAGACATGGAAATTATAAGGTACACAGATAACTTAAAATTTAAAATAAAGATGGGGGAATCCATATGGAGGGTTCCAGTTATGACCCAACAAAGAATTTAGTGCTTTCTGTTGTAACGTTTGTAACATTCAGAATCATAAAAGTTCATTGAAGCAATGATGAACAACTGAAAGTCAAATAAGTCCCCTATACTATAACCTATGGTTTATCAAATAATCAAATTAGCATCTTGCAAATAATGTAAACCATTCTGCCCAAACCTTTATTATCAGTTGCTTTTAAAGCTCAATTCTCATTCAATATTCATAAAATTGTTCAAAATTTGAAACTAATTTTCTTCAAATCATTAAACGAGACTTCCCAAAATCACCAAAAATTAATGAAGCACATTCAGTGACCACAATTTACAATGCAAAGAACTATGAATTATCTGATTAATTCTACTTTGACATTCACAAACTCACTTTAGGCCTAAAAGCTACTGACAACCCAAATCAAATCCTTTCATGTTTGCATTTTTTGCAGGTATGTGGAGGCGCACAAGACAGAACACCACAAAAGATCTTATCAAATGGACACGGCAAGCACCATCTATGCCATCAACTTACTCATCCATGTACTTTTCAAGCACCATCATGTGCTCATAACTTCATCGCACATCATCTGCTAAGATATTTTGACTTCATTTTCTATATAATGTACTTCGCTTAATGGAATTGTATGTTATCTGTTAATGGCTTGGAAGTTGCAATTAAAAACTTGTACTTGAATATCCAAAAAAAAAAAAAAAAAAAACTTGTACTTGAAAATCTAGATACAAATAATGTTCATATCTCTTTACCATATTTCGTCCTGCAACTAAATCAAGTTTGCTAATATTATCAATCAACTAGTGTCGTTGACTACATGTAGTTATCTTATTTCTCAGTATTGTTATGTATGTTTTGCTTCAATTATTGGAATTTTATGATAAGACAATTGATGAAAGTTTTCATAATCGGGACCAGAGACGCAGAGTAGGGAAATAGATATGATGAATATGGAAAATCCAACCTGTGTGGGGGGTGATGATGGGCAGCGGCGGAAGAGTGCGGTGGATCGGCGGTGGTGATGATGGGCATCGGCGGCGGTGATGATGGGCAGAGGCGGCAGAAACCCTAGCTGGAGGTGATGATGCGCATAGGGAGAGAGAAGGGAAGAGAGAAGGGAAGAAAGAGGGCTTTATATACATTAAATCAGGACCGTCGGATAATTTAATCAATTTAACGGTAAGATTGATGGTTGTAACAATACTTGTAACAATACTTGTTTGTTACAATATCCTACCCCATTAAGAAATAAGTAACATTGATAATTTAAAAACTTTCATTCCATTTGATATGTCAGTAAGTGCTCCCCTCATTATGGATGGTGTAAACACAATGTTGTATTGTATGAAATAGACAACGTGTTTTCATCTTGGGTAAAATGTATAGGCTTGGATGGTTTTTTGAAATTAGGCCCTTGTATAGTCACTTTTCGACGAGTTTCCTTGCTCACAAGTAAAAGTAAAAAAAATTTTACGTAGTTATTTAAATGGGCAACTACATATTGTAGTGAGTGAGTTTAATAAGTTTAGAATAATATAGAAATCCCAAAAACCCATCAATATTTTTGCACTATTTCATTTTCTGAATTTAAAGCCATATTATATCCGAGTGAAAGTAAAAACTTATTTCTTACATAGGCATGAAGGAACAGGTGGGCACTTGGTCAATATTCCCTGCCTGACAAACTATTAATTGGTCCTTGTTGTACGAAAGTTACACACTATTGAAATGGGTCACGTATAAAGAGCACGTCCTGTGTTCATCTATCGCAAACTGGCGTAAGAAACAAATAATTCATATTTAGTTCATATGTGGTTAAGTATACGTAGTGCATTGTAATTCGATATGTACATAAGAGATGCTTTATTTAACGATTGGTCCGAGGTTTAGGTGAGTTGAGCACTAGACGACAAATTGACACCGAATCCATCTGCAAATAGAGTGTGAAATTATCGGTGACATAGTACAACGTGGAACTGCTACTATAATAATAGTGGGAAAGGGACAGAGCCTTATACCAATGGAACAATCTGATGAATTCAATACTGAAAATTAGAGCCGTCAAAACGGGCCAGCCCGGACCATTAGGCCCTAGCCCACGCGGGCTAGGGCCAAAAAGCCCACAGGGCCAAAAAGCCCGCATATCAAATAGTCCGCACGGGCCAAAAAATCATATAACACCACGGGTTAGGGCCAGCCCGCGGGCCAAAAAACTAACTGATCTATCTATTGAAAAACCTATGTGGGATCCACGCTGCCCAGTGTACAATGGTCTATCTGGGCTGCTGGAAGATAGATCAAACTTGGTGGATGTTGCCATTGCACTAATTCCCACACATCCTTTGAGTCAAAAATACAGAACAAAGAGTAGTGCATGACAAAGATGTATAGCACATAAAGGGAAAATCTAAATTACAAGGGAACAATTGGTCGATGCACCTGAAATGATCAAAATAATAACACAGAAAAATCAAATTCTATTGGTTGTGATATAGAGATATTTATGTGCACACTATCTACAAAGCTTGGGATTGCAAATTAGGATTCATGCTTAAAGGCACCCGAAATTCATATAATGAACACAAGTTTTTCAAATTTATCAAAAGATAAGGAATTTGTAACAAGCAAAAAGAATTATTCTGAATAACTCAATGGCATGTATACTAATTATTTCAACATATGACAGAAACAAGTGCACAGAAATCTCTAAATGCAGAGAAACCCTCTTCAGTCAAACCCTCTTCATCACCACCAACCTTTGTTGGCTTTATCATATCTGCAACTGCCTGTGTTATTTTTTGGACAAAATCCATAATCACCCCATCAATTCCCATTAGATGTTGAAGGTAAACTTCTTCTGAAACATTGCTGCAATACCAAACCAACAAAAAAAAAATGAGCAGCCAAAATATTTACACACAACAACAATATCTTAAATTTGAACCACCAAATAAGCAAAATTGAAAAATGGGAAAAAAAACCAACAACATACTTAATTTGCCATAGGTAAGGAGACAAAGCTTGGACTCCTTGATCTTTGTTACTGCTCCAGGATTTCTAAATATCCCTTTAACCTCAGAGACAATTCCGTCAAATTCATTCTCCAAACAGAGCTTCATAGCTTCCTCCAAGGAGTTCCTTCTCACATCTTCATAGACCTCACATCCACCATTTGTCAAGAAGAATACAGGGTATGTGCTTTGCAACTTCCGAACGAGCAATGCTGCATCAGGCTGGAAAGTTGAGAAAATTATGGCATGTCTTTAGCACAACCTTCAAGATTGCCTGAAGGACATGTACGAGATGATCTTGCTCATAGACAATGTTATCATCGAATTTCAACTCAATGTTAAAACCCAATGAAGGTTCAACATTGATAAATGCTTCTTGGAGAGTGCAGAGTGAGTCATCTTGTTCAACATCCCATTGCACTATTCTACCATCCTTGGTTTTTTTGAGCAAAACTCTTCCCTCCTTTTCAGGCTCTCTTTGAGGACCATATGATAGAAACTTAGATAGACACAGTTGTGGGATTCTCTTCTCAAACACATTACCCTACAAAACAAAAACCCAAATGCACATTCAGAATCAACCAAGAACGAAACTCATATATTAAATGATTAAAAGGAAAGAAGAATAAGGATCTTACATTCTCCTCAGAGAGGATCAAATCGTCGTGGAAAAATAAGATAAAATCTGACGAAGAAAACCTCGACAAGAGAGGGAAATGTGAAATTGGAGTTTTAGGGTTTAGAAAAAAAATAAAAAATGGGCCAGCCCGCGGTTAACCCCACCCTAGCCCAAAAGAAATGAGGGTTAATGGGACTAGGGTCAAAAATAACCCTCACATATGTGGGCTGAAAAAAAAAGGGATAAAGATTGGGGCTGTAGGGCCCAGCCCGCGGGCTGGGGGCTGTTTTGACAGCTATACTGAAAACGGAGTTGACGTGTCAACGGATGGGTTTAGACTAAATTTTTTTGATTTCCTTTCGTTGTAGTGAACTTCTTAAGTGATTGAGCCATGAAGTCTAACAATTATCCAGCAGGAAATTACCACAAAAGACCCATTTTACTTAATCCCAATGAAAAAATAATCACATTAGCTTAACAAATAATAAAAAAATAAAAACAAAGATCCCACTTAATAATGAATACAGGAACCCAATTTAAACCATGTAATCAATTTTCGTTTCTCTTCTATTTCTCAATTAATTTTTGTTTGAAATATAGTTTTCGTTTGAAATATGATTTCGTTTTAATTTAGTTTACATTTTTCATTTAGTTCCCATTAAAGTATATACTATTATTTTTGAGCATAACTTGGGATGAAAGCTTCTACTATTATTGACTCATTTAGTTTTCATTTCTCAATTAATCTCTGTTTTTCATGCATTAAGGGTATATACTACTATTTTTTTAGCCCAACGTGGGATGAAAAACTTCTGCTATTATTGACTAATTTAGTTTTCATTTCTCAATTAGTTTCTGTTTCTTAATTTATTTTTATTTTTTTATATAGTCTCAATTTTCATTTAATTTACATTTTTCTATTAAAATCTCATTAAGGGTATATACTAATTTTTTTAACCCAACTTGGGATAGGAAACTTTTACTATTCTTGACTCATTTAGTTTTGTTTCTCAATTAGTTTTCATTTTTCAATTAATTTTCATTTGAAATATAATTTTTGTTTTAATTTAATTTACGTTTTTTCATTTAGTTCCCATTAAGAGTATATATTATTATTATTATTATAAAAAAGAATCTGGTTCATGTAATCTAAAGTAGACAGGTGATATTTTTATCCTCTAATAACTTCTCTCTCTTAGTTAATTTAAGTTTTCAAAGAAAAGAAAAGAAAAAGAAAAAACAGCATTATTTCATTCAGGTAAAAAAAAACAGTATCAACTATCAATTATTAAGGAATGTGAGAGGAGAGAATAAGGGACCCATTTGATAGAAACCGCCAACATCAAGCCAGACTGCCACAGCATGAATCATCCTCCACAATTGAAACGTGAACGTGTTATGTGGGTTACGTGTAGGGACTCAATCCCTTGTTGAATTAATCAAAAATATGAATATTCTAGTTATACATTTCATGCTATTTGCTTTAAATAAAACAATTAATATTACGTGCTTATTGACATACGTTATTTTATATATATTTTTTATAATCCCTTATACTTATTTTTATTATTGTTGAATTAAAATCAATCTACGGTTATAAAATAGTATTAAATAAAAAAAAAGTTACAAAAGATTACAAAAAAAAAAAGTTATAAACCTCCACCGTGCTTTGTTGGTCATAAATTTGCGTTTTAAGCATGGGTTTATCATTTATCATCTAACATGACCATAAAAAATTTCCTATACACATAATATTTTGTGGGGTGCTCAGTAAAAAAAATTAAAAAATTTCGACACGCAAAACATATCAAAATCACTTTTTCAACAAAATAACTCTTATAAAATCCTTTTAAGTATTAATACGTGATTTGTTCAAAACTGAAAAAAAGCAGATAGACCCAAATGACTTTTCTCGTGCTAACCATAAACCGAAAGCAAAGAAAGCAGGTACAGTTGGTTTGTTCAATGTTTATCCATTTCAAAATTATAATATAATAACCTATTTTGCTTATTTTAAACTTTTCACTTATTTATCCTTAATATAGGAATCGTTTTTCGTTGCCTTTTCAAACCGTTACAGCTGGTTGCACCCGTTATCACATTAACTCAACCATAAATATAAATATATATATATAAGGAAGCTAGCATTATAGAATCCAGAATTCAGAAAGTTCACCACTATAGAAAAAAACAAAAACTCTGTTTTCTTGTCTTCACCTGGCTCCATCGATTTTGGAACAAGCAAGAGAAGGGTTGTATAGTGGAGGCGGTACTGGCAAAAGGGTGTTTGAGCCTTTTGCAGGGGAGACAGTGACTAATAGAGAGAAAGAGAGATTAAAAAACCAAAAGGGGTTTTAGTTTTTTTGGTAATGGTGATCTTAAACCTTGGGAGGAAGAAGGAGAGTCAAGGAAATCGACTTGGGAAATATGTATTGGGTAAAACACTTGGCGAAGGTAATTTTGGAAAAGTCAAGTTGGCTAGGAACACAGATTCTGGACAACTTTTTGCTATTAAGATCCTTGACAAAAACAAAGTCATTGATCTCAATAACGCTGATCAGGTTCATATTTTTCTCTCTTTGCGTTTTTTTCTTTTTTTTTAATTGATGAATATCTCTGTGTATGTTTTTGGTTTGTGCTTTTACAAATTGTAAACTTTACAAACTTGAGTTTTTGTCACGGTTCAATGATCAGCATGAATCGAATTCCTATGGCACAAGAGAAAACTATGTGGTTATTCTACAATTGAGTTTTGTTTTTATTTTTTGTTTTGCTTTGTTGTGCAAAATTCATGTCTGTTGATTCTGATTCAAACACAATGCTATCAGTTCTATTTTTTTATATTCATTTTTCGTTGCAGATAAAGAGGGAAATATCCACCTTGAAGCTCCTCAAGCATCCGAACGTTGTTAGATTATACGAGGTAACATCCTATATAACTCATCATATTCTGTATGCAATTTATTACAAAGATATCCAAATTTAAGGTTGTTGCATGCACTCGCGTCTATAATATTAGTGATGAACTTTAATTTAAGGGATAACTTATTCTGATCCCATGCCATGTGTTTACATAGTTTATCACTTATCCTTGTGCTTTTAACATTGTGGTTACAAAAATATACCACGTGTATGTATCACTTAAACTCTTTATGGTCTTTTACACACAAATAATATATATATATATATAATATATATATATATATATATATATATATATATATATATATATATATTTATTTAAATTTGGATAAATTATTTAACTAATACAAATCTATCTTGAATAATATTTTTAACTTTGATAATATCATAATTATATAAAATACGTTAGAAAAAATAAAAAAAAATTATATTTATAAGACCATCATCTAAATGATAACCACAATGCGTATGAATGATAATTTTGAAAACCACCATAGTTTTAAGTGATATATCATTAAACTACAATGGTTAAAAATGAAATTTTTCCTTAATTTAAATACAAAATTATTATAAACAAACTGATTATAAATGGCTATTTTATTTATTTTATTTTATTTTATTTTTCTTTTTTTATACTTTGGCTTATTTTCTCCGCCAAAACCTATGCCGTGGCTGTCGAATTCGAAAAATAGATAATCTTATGAATAAAATTCTACGTCCTCTCATCTCCCAAGTCTCTCATCCACACACGCAAGCCAAATTCCCCCACAAGGTAGGCCCATAGTTCCTAAAATTATTACAGGAACACAATTGTTGGATTACAAATGCTTTCATTTTATTGGAAAGGGATCGATTTATGGACCAGTAACAATATGCTGGTGGTGCGTGAAGGAATATAAATATAATTAATGGTGATGCTAAATTCCGCAGCACGTTACTAGATCAATCAAAGCACGTTAGGAACCTAGTTTTGCTTTCAATAACCATCGAACCTTAGTACTGTATGCTTAGAATTTTATTATTCGGTTCCTTTCCAAGTTGAAATTAATAATTAAAATTTGTATTTTCTTCCGTTGAGTTCAATCATCGAATTTAAAATTGTACATCTGGATAACATTTTCCTCTCAGTGTTAGTCCCACATGAAGCTTTCACAATTAGTGTTTTGTTCTGATTGGTGGTGGGTGGACCACGCACGTCGATATCACGTAGTGGTGATGTTACATTGAGGGATTTTTTTTTATTAATCATGAAATATTCACCCATAATTTTGCTAACATCATCATAAAATAAAGTTATGGTACAATGTTAATGTTAGGAGGGTCCCATGTTTCTGATTACCATCATGAACATATATCTTAAGCTAAATAGTCCTACCATATCCTCTATGTATGCAAAGGTCTAGTGTAACATTTGATATATAGTAATTTTTTCCCCCATGCTACGTTTATTCTATCAATAGCTCAGCATAAAAATACGTATCAGCCCCTTTGTGTAAGTATTATTATTGTCAAAAAATAATGTAAAAATGTAAAAGTTTTTATGTTTTTACTAGAGTAGTGCTATTAAAACGTAAGTAAAAACGGTCATTGGTAAAAACTAATAAAAAAACACCGAGTAAAAACATAAAAATGGTAAAAACGGTCCTTGAGTTTTTACCGTTTTTACTTAAAATGAATTTTTTTATAAAAAATAAAGATTTACACACAAAGAAATTAAAAAAAAAAACTCAATTTTCATTTTCCCATGCACAGTATTTTTTTCATCTTTTTGTTTAGATGTACGAAGCAGTTGAAGCATAGTTATCAATGTTTATAATTTTGATACTTGATTATCAAAAATAACTTTTCTTTTTAGATAGATAAAATTTTCTTTACAGATAGATAAGTGGCTAACACACATGTTCATTATGTGATTTTTTTACATGCATATACATAGAAACTAGTAAAAAATAGAAACTTTATGTTTCGTGTCATTTCTACGTTTGTGTTTCTACTTAATAGTAATTAAGCAGCACCAACCCTTCAATGGAAAGGGCAATAAAGTGATCATAAATTGAACCAACCCTTAAATTCGATAGCGTTTGCAACGCTAGCCTTTGAAACCTTGATGTACTGATTATGATTTATATCTGTAATTATGCAGGTCTTGGCTAGCAAATCCAAAATTTATATGGTACTTGAGTACGTGAATGGAGGAGAGTTATTTGATAAAATTGTAAGGAGCATTTGCTTAAGTAACTCATATATATATATGTACATGATCTATTGGCAATTACAATCAATGAACTATTTTTCTTCACAGTCATCCAAAGGTAAACTTTCAGAAGCTGATGGCAGGAAGTTGTTCCAACAGTTGATTGATGGTGTGAGCTACTGCCACAATAAAGGTGTCTTCCACAGGGATCTCAAGGTTTATACCAATTGAAACTATGTTCCATGGTTACAAATTTTTTGGTCATATAAGGCTTGCATTTTTTACACAAATGATATCTTGTTGCAGCTAGAGAATGTACTACTGGATACCAAAGGGAACATAAAAATAACCGATTTTAACCTTAGTGCTTTGCCTCAGCATATTAAGGTGAGATATTCTTTGAATCACACCTCAAGGCAAATTATGTCATTTTTTTTGTAATTGACTCGTATATGAAAATTTCAGGCAGATGGGTTGCTACATACAACATGTGGAAGTCCAAACTATATTGCACCTGAAATTCTTGCTAATAGAGGCTATGATGGTGCAAAATCAGATGTATGGTCATGTGGTGTTCTCTTGTATGTAATTCTAACAGGATACCTTCCTTTTGATGACAGAAACCTTGCGGTTCTCTATCAAAAGGTATTTGTTGTTGTGTTGCTTCTATGTTCTTTATATATTGTTAAGTTTAGTAGTTTTATGAAGTGAATATCAATTGATTTGTTTTGCCCCAGATATTGAAAGGAGATTGTCAGATACCAAAATGGCTATCACCTGGTGCTCAGAACATTATAAAGAGGATTCTTGATCCCAATCCTAAAACCAGGATATCAATGGCTATGATCAAAGAAAATGAATGGTTCAAGGAGGGTTATACTCCTGCAAATCCAGATGATGAGGAAGAGGATGTATATATTGATGATGAAGCCTTTTCCATCCATGAAGTGGTATACTTGGTGCCACTTTTATTTTTATTTTTTTCTTCCTTTTTTTCCCTCTTCTTTCTTTGCTTGAAAACCCTGAACATTTATCTTGGTAACAGCCACTTGAATCACAAGGAGGGAGTCCTGGATCACCAACACTTATCAACGCATTTCAGTTGATAGGGATGTCTTCATGCTTAGACCTCTCAGGCTTTTTTGAGAAAGAGGTGAGGATCAGAGAATAGAAGAATTATTAGCACTTGTATGACATATATTTATTATGTGTTTTGAGCATAATTTCCTGTGTTTTATGGATATTCACTCAATTAAAGGCACAATGTACTTTTTTCAGGATGTCTCTGAGAGGAAGATAAGATTTACATCAAACCATTCACCAAAAGATTTGATTGAGAGGATTGAGGACATTGTAACAGAAATGGGATTTAGAGTCCAGAAGAAAAATGGAAAGGTCAGTACTATTGATTATGTTTGTTAAAGGCTTCATGTATTTCCAACACACATGCAAATAATTGTAAGTTTTAGTTTGGCTAAAAAATCACCACAATGTCAAATTTCAGTTGAAAGTGATACAAGAGAACAAAGCACATAAAAGTCTAGGTAGCCTCTCAGTGGCAGCAGAGGTAATGCATGTTGAGACTGAGCTAATTATATACAATCTACATGTGTATAGTTTTCTGACATTATGAAACTATCTTCACTTCAAATGTGTCAGGTTTTTGAAATAAGCCCATCCTTGCGTGTAGTAGAATTAAGGAAGTCTTACGGAGATGCTTCTGTATATAGACAGGTATATATACCATTTCTATTTCTCTCTGTGCTCCCTTTTCACAAAATCTGAGGCTGATATGTACATATTTTTTCTTATGATGTAGTTATGCAAGAAGTTATCAAATGATTTGGGTGATCACCAAACGCAGCAGTTAGTGAACTCAGAAGATATAGGCCTGTTAGAAAAGAATTTAGAAGCCAGTTAATGTATTTTTTTTTTATTTTTTTTTTTGTATATATGTATATTTTGCATTTTTGTTCAGATGGGAATGGGATAGTTATGTAGGTTTGTTAAATATCAATTGTACATACCATTTTAGTTAACGAGTTAGTGATGTGCATATATTATGTCTATTAGATAGAAAAAGCATCAATTTTCAGAGAGTAAAGTTGCAGCAGCACATAGTGAATCAAATTAATTTGGCATTCAGATAATGAAGGTTGCAAAAAGAAAAACCATTAACGAATGACTCAAGCATTTAAAATAATAGCAGGAAAAGTAGAAAGCACGTGGTAATTGAGGCATTATTCTCTAAAGTACTGAGTATTTCATTGAAACAAGCTCATATATGTTGCATTTGGTTTATTCTAAGTGACAATTAACTTCCCTTTTTTCTAAAACAAGCTCATATAATGATTTGTCTGAAAATTTGCTCTTACATGTATTGTATAGGTTGCATTTGGTTTACTCTGAACAGCCATTTCAACACTCTCTTACATGTATTTCGTAAATGGGACACTATTTGGATGCAAGCAAATTTGTTAATATAGGGATTTAGAGCAACCCATACCATTCCTAATATGAACCAAGACTAGTAGGCATAAAGCTTAATCTTCTCTAACATATCTGCCTTCCTTAAATTGTTCAATACGCCATTGCAAGTTGAATATAGGATACGTAAAAAATCCTGCTAACTAAAACAAAAAAGATTACCAGAAAGTCCAGCACAGTTGGTAGATAGCTGGGTTCCTTAAACATGCTGACAGGGATTCGATCCCTAATTGTGTGTATGGAAAAGATTTTATTGGAAGAGGTTTACCCACTGTGATCTCTCACCTCAACGGGATTAGTCACAAAAGAATTGGAGTCACAAAAGAATTTAATTGTTTGTTACCATTGGACAAGTAATAACTGAGGTCACATTCTCTTTTGAGTGTCACAAAAGGATTAGTCTTTGACCTGCAAAAAAATATGGATTGGAAAAATGAACCTGCCCTGTTTTATGGTGGGTTGGCGGGTCAACCCACCAACCCGCCGATTAAAAAATAAATTATATTTTATGAATTTTTCTAATATTATTTTATTTTATTTCACAGTTTTCTATATTTTTTTAGCCTCAATCTTAAATGTATACTAATATTTGTCAAATATTCTTTAGGAATTTGTATATAAATAACATTTGTCATAAAAAAATTAACTATAAAGGATTGGAGTCACAAAAGAATTTAATTGTTTGTTATCATTGGATAAGTAATAAGTGAGGTCACATTCTGTTTTGAGTACCACAAATTCCAAAAAATTTCTCTACCAAGCATGAATTTGCAAAGAAATATAAGCTATCATGGATTCACATTAATTAGCAGGAAAATGTCACCAATTTTCGCTTGAAGTCATCAAAAGGAATTAGAGAAGTATTACATTTCTTACCAGAACAAGTATCACCAATTTTAATGCATACCATCGGCAATAATCAAGAGCACACGTAGTTTGCTCAAAGGGGTGACCTGAGAACACAAAGTAAATTAGATATATACAGATAGATCATAGATACCAATATTTCCAATCCACCCTGTGTTCTCAGATTCACTCCTCTGAGAAGAACCACCTGCTATATGGACTGAACTGAAAGGAACATTTTAATGAGTAATAATACAACACATTAACTTTCTGGTTCATTATGTTTCTTTTTATATGACATAAAACCTCATGTCATGTCACGGATTCATTATGTTGTCATTCGTAAAACAAGAGCACATAGTTTTCTGAGCTTAGGATTTTATTTATTTTGTTATATTGAATATCTATGAATGATATTATACCTAATATCGTGTCACCCATGGGACCCACCCACTATGTTGTCATTCTATCGACAGCGTCAGAGAGATGTTATCATCTTTCGTGCATCATTGAAAACAAGTACATGCTTATTTGTAAATGATCACTTTATATTATTCTATTAAGGTAATCAGATTAAAGTTCCATACTGGATATAAAATTATTTTCATCAAGAGTTATATTAAAAAAAATTATAAATTTTTTATAAATTTAGAAACTATACTATATTTTATCGGTAAGACTTTGTTCAAAATTTTATCGGTAAGACAGTATAATTTGTAAACAAAATATTTATAAATATAACATTGACTTTTTATCATATACATAAAAATATTTGGGACACTTGTGAAATTATGTGAGGATAAAAGAAAAAAAAATTAAGTTCATACATTTTTATGTAAACATATGAAATAATATTTATTTATTTTTGTGGACGAATGAAAAGTATTTTTCATGAATTTGAGCCGAAAACATTCACATCATGAAACTAACTCTTCAAAGAGAAATTTTTATATTCACTCATAGAGACTTGAATCCAAAATATTACTTAAGTAAAATTGAATATATACCACTTGAATCAATATGGAATATATTACTTAAGCAAAATCGAATATATATCACTTGAACTAATATGAAATAATTTTATATTGTATGATATCATAACTTAAACCAGTAATTACATTTCATTAGAAAGAAAAAAATAAACAAGATGTATGCAGCTCTTAAAAGGGACCAAAGGAAAATAACAATTGGAAATGACTCAGTGAGTGAAAAAAAAAAAATATTCTCGATCGTCAAGAGTTAGGACGCGCTGAGTCAACTCACCAAAATCTCCGACCTCATGAAATGAAGACCAACTCGTAACATTCTCATACATAGGTAAACACTAAATAAACTAATACTAACTGATATATTATAAATGAGAGACATATTATTTACAATATATTTTCTCTTATAATTTTTTTATAATTACTTTTACGGTTGTTGGAAGAAAATTCAATCAAAAGTTGTTAATTTAATTTTGATTCAGTAAGTATAAAAATTAGATTATAAATATAATACTTCTCATTATAAATTAATAAAATATGTAAGACTAACTACATTAACTAGTTATTCATGCAATAGTATTACATAAAATATTACACATAAGCATTGCAATTTAAAAAAAGAAAAAAATAAATTAAGAAAAAAAGTAAAATCGGTATAACACGGCCGGGTCGAGTTGAGAGTCTCACCCAGCGACCCACTCGCGACTCACGATTCCGAAGCGATTCCTCATCGCCTGCGACCACCGCCAACGGTCGAACGATTCCAACGCCGGCGAGAAGCCACCGCCCTCATCCATTTCGCCACCGGTATCCTTCAAGAACCGGTTCGTCCACTTCGATCTTGATCGTTTTCCTTCTAGGTTTCTTTCCTTTTTTTATCTTATGTTTACGATCAAGCTCTTTTATCTTTATCTTCCGCTTAGAGTTTCATGATATAGACAATTCATTTGATATCAGCACACAATTCTACAACATAAAAAAAAAAAAAAAAAGAAAATAAAAATGGAAATTGTGATTTTGAGGTTTATGCAAAACCTTAAGTGACTGTTAACTCTTTTGCGGTTCAAGTCTTCACTATATTTCCTGAGATTTATTGTTATAGTTAGAAGTTTTCATATTCAAAGTTTTCAAATTAGCTATGTGATTATGTTTTGGTTTATTTAGATACCTTCAGATGGAGTTTCTGATCGAGTTTGAACCCTGAAGGTATCAATATAAGAATGCAGTAACAGAAATAGAATGGAATGAGGGACTCTTGAATGAGTATGCCTCTTTGTGCCTATTGTGATAAACATAGCGATAAATTCTTTTAGGTTTATCCTTCAACTGTGTAAATTAAGCTAATAAAAATTTCAGACATCATTGTTGCTCATTAAATAAGTTAAAAATATTTTTACCAAAAAAAAAAAAAAAAGTTAAAAATATCGACACAAGTTGTGAAGGAACAGGAATTAAGAAGTGCGGTACATGCTAATGTTAATGCGCAATCTTATTTATGGTTTTTTTTTAAAATTTTTTATTTTTAATTTTTTTGTGCCATATTGCTTTAAAGATCTGAGATGTGGGCAGCTGACACTATTTCCCTTACTTCATAATTGCTGGAACAGGGAAGCTCTCAGATTACTTGATATGTCGTAGTTTTTGGATTTTTATGGGCCTTATATTCAGCACTCATGCATATGTGAGTGGAATTATAATAGCTCTGTTTTGGATGTAATGGCTCCAATACGCCCAACTGGATTGGTTGATCCTGGTTGGGATCATGGCATTGCTCAAGATGAGCGGAAAAAGAAGGTTAGATGCAATTACTGTGGTAAAGTAGTCAGTGGTGGAATATACAGATTAAAGCAGCATTTAGCCCGAGTTTCTGGTGAAGTAACATACTGCGAAAAGGCTCCTGAGGAAGTCTACCTAAAGATGAAGGAAAATCTGGAAGGGTGCCGTTCCAATAAGAAACAAAAGCAAGTTGATGCACAAGCATATATGAATTTTCACTCTAATGATGATGAAGACGATGAAGAGCAAGTTGGGTGTAGAAGCAAAGGGAAGCAATTGATGGATGATAGAATTGTATCTGTAAATTTGACTCCTCTTCGGTCCTTAGGATATGTTGACCCAGGGTGGGAACATGGTGTTGCTCAGGATGAGAGAAAGAAGAAAGTCAAATGCAATTACTGTGAGAAAGTTGTTAGTGGAGGAATTAATCGATTTAAACAACATTTGGCTAGAATTCCTGGAGAGGTAGCACCTTGTAAAAATGCTCCAGATGAAGTTTATCTTAGAATAAAAGAGAATATGAAATGGCATCGTACTGGAAGGAGACATAGGCGACCCGAGGCTAAGGAATTGGTGCCTTTCTATGCAAAGTCAGATAATGAAGATGACGAGTATGAGCAAGTGGAAGATGCTTTGCATCATATGAACAAGGAAACTTTGATTGATGATAGTAGAAGGTTCTCTAAAGATTTAAGGAAGACCTTCAAGGGAATGTCACCAAGTACTGGTCCTGAACCAGTTTTGAGAAGATCAAGATTGGATAACATTTACCTGAAACTGCCCAAGAATCAGCCTCCTCAAACTTACAAACAAGTAAAAGTTAAGACAGGGCCACCTAAGAAATTACGCAAGGAAGTTATTTCTACAATTTGCAAGTTCTTTTACCATGCAGGAATTCCTTTACAGGCTGCAGACTCCCTATATTTTCATAAAATGCTGGAAGTGGTTGGTCAATATGGACAAGGACTGTTATGTCCACCGAGCCAGCTTATTTCTGGTCACTTTTTGCAAGAGGAAATCAATTCCATTAAGAATTACCTTGTTGAATATAAGGCTTCCTGGACAATCAATGGTTGTTCTATAATGGCAGATAGTTGGAGAGATACACAGGGTAGGACGATTATTAACTTTCTTGTTTCTTGTCGTCATGGTGTATACTTCGTTTCTTCAGTTGACGCTACTAATGTGGTAGAAGATGTACCAAATTTATTTAAGCTTCTAGACAAAATAGTGGAAGAAATAGGTGAGGAAAATGTAGTGCAGGTAAAATGTTCTTTCTATATTCTTGTGGCGTCCTCCTTCTCCCTAAATATCTCCTTGTAGCTATTATTAATCGACATTCTCCTCATTCCCCCTTTTGATGTAGGTAATCACTGAAAATACTCCTAACTATAAAGCTGCTGGAAAAATGCTTGAAGAGAAGAGAAGGAATTTATTCTGGACCCCTTGTGCCTCTTATTGTATTAATCGAATGCTTGAAGATTTTATGAAGATAAGATGTGTAGAAGAGTGCATGGAAAAGGGCCAGAAAATCACAAAACTGATATACAATCAAATATGGTTGTTAAATCTTATGAAAAGTGAATTTACCCAGGGCCAGGAGCTTCTAAAGCCAGCTGGCACCAGATATGCCTCTAGCTTTGCTACATTGCAGAGCTTGCTGGATCATCGAGCTAGTCTCAGACGAATGTTTATTTCAAACAAATGGATGTCATCCAGGTTCTCCAGCTCAAGCGAGGGGAAGGAGGTGGAAAAAATTGTTTTGAATGTCACATTTTGGAAGAAAATGCAGTATGTTAGGAAGTCAATAGATCCAATTATGCAAGTACTTCAAAAGGTTTGTAGTGGTGAGAGCTTGTCAATGCCGTACATATACAACGATATGTACAGAGCAAAACTTGCAATTAAATCTGTTCATGGTGACGACGTACGTAAATATGAACCATTCTGGAAAGTGATAGACTGTCACTGGAACTCTCTGTTCTGTCATCCACTTTACTTGGCTGCTTACTTCTTGAATCCGTCATACCGATATCGTCAGGATTTTGTGGCGGTATGTGAGAAAATTGAATATTTCCTATTGTTGCAAATTTTCAAACTTTATTCAGGTTCTCTCCTGAAGTGAATGTTTCGTATGACTATAGCATTCTGAGGTAGTACGGGGGCTCAATGAATGCATTGTTCGGCTGGAGCCAGACAATATGAGGCGAATATCTGCATCAATGCAGGTAAGATGTCCCTAATGACTGCTATATGATACTGACATTGTTAGATATTTATTTATCTGCTTCAAGTGACGTCATTTCCAGATTGCTCATTATAATTCTGCGCAAGATGACTTTGGAACTGAATTGGCAATTAGCACAAGAACAGGTCTTGAACCAGGTAAACTGCTTATATTTGCTGCTGGAAACTGCATATAGTGATTAACATGCTTGGAAGCTCATTGCTACTTCTGTATGAGTTGATCGTTTCCTTTCCTTTTTTTCCTTCACTAGTTGATTGGTGGCAACAACATGGAATAAGTTGCTTAGAGTTGCAAAGAATAGCCATACGCATATTAAGTCAGACATGCTCGTCCTTTGCGTGTGATCATGATTGGAGTATATATGATCAGATATACAACAAAAGACAAAACCGTATATCTCAGAAGAAACTGAATGACATTATCTATGTTCACTACAACTTGCGACTTAGAGAATGCCAATTAAGAAAAAGGTCCAGGGACTCAAAGTTGACCTCTGTTGACAGTGTTCTTCAAGAGCATTTACTCAGTGATTGGATAGTTGATGTCAATGTACAAAGCTTTGATGGTGATAAGGTACTCACTACTCAGTGATTTCTGTTCTTTTGAACTTGTATGAGTGGTGATAAAGCATTAATTGCTGTAAATTGGACTTTTTATTACTCACAGTTGAGTTGGCTATCTTAAGTTATTTAATGGTTTAATGCACTATATGTTGTCTCTTGTCCAACTTATTGAACTTCAATTGTTCTTGACTCTTCATGAATCAATTATCCCAAAAGCTTAAATTTTAATATTAAGACACATGAACGGTTTTATATTTTGAATTATAAGTTGAAACCGTTGATACTATAAACATGTGACTTTCAGTTTCATGTTAGATACAGCATTGTTACAGGCAAAACAATTCTGGAAACGTTGTGTTTGAGGTACTTCACCACCATGCGTGAGTGAATTATGCTCTTTAGCAATGGAACACCGAGAATGTGGCTATACTGATGGATATTTGTTTTGCTTTTGTTTTTATAGGAACTGGATGATGAATATGAAAATGATTCAATTGATTATGAAGATGGAGCTGCAAGGACTCTAAAGGGATCCCTTGAGCTGGTGACTATGGCTGATGTAGCAGTAGGATCATCCGATTTAGATCATGCTAACATTGATGCTGCCACTGACGATGAGTCTGATCTGAATTATTTTGATGATGATTTGAGTGAGTAATTAAGTCACATGGTTCTCCTTTAGGAGGAGTAAGTATTTGGTCGCTGGTTGTGAGCCTGTATACTTCCCTGAGAAAAATTAAGAAGGTCATTCTGATATGTACAATCATATATTTATTTCATCTATTGGAGCGTAATCATTTTAGATCGAATGTGTTTTTACCAGCTTAAGAATTTATTGTCTATTCTGTTAGTCTCTCAGTAAGAGCTGGCAAATAGCTAAATTTAAGGAGTAATGAGTAAGGAGGGGAGTTCCTAATTATTAATAAGTTCTTGCTCTGTAAGTAGCTGTTAACGATAAAGTTTACCATATTCTCTAAATGTCAAGAATTGTTGTATACCCTAGTAGTCTGTGATTGTTAGTCAAGGCTTACTATTGCTGCCTAATCATTATAGATTAGCACAAGGTGTGCATAACAGATGCTAAATTGATCATTTAATTATAGAGATTAATATTTCTCATTACATCAACATCACCTTTATCCCAAGTTAATTGGAATCGGTGGTAGATGAACCCACATGAAAGATATAAAACGATTGAAAAAAAAAATTAAGAAATAATATATATATATATATATATATATATAAAAGTAAAAAAGAAAGGTACAAGAAGAAGTGGGGGAAATGAAGGGGTAAAGGACTAAAAAGGGACCATCTGGAACATTGGAATAACAACGGGTCTAACCCTCCACTATATTTATAGCTTTTCTCCGTTCCGTTCTAAGACATACCGTTCGTCAATCTATATCCCACTCCATTAAATCTTGTTTTACTACCTTTCCCCAAGTAAGTTTCGGCCGACCTTTGCCTCTTTTTGTGTTGAGCTCTTGCTAACAAACTTCTATTCTTACAGGAGCATACAGGGGCTTTCTCATCACGTGCCCAAACCACCTCAATCTATTTTCTCTCATCTTCTCGGCTACCAGTACTACTCCGACCTTTCGTCGAATATCTTCATTTCTTATCTTATCCATCCTTGTGTAACCACACATCCACCTTAACATCCTCATCTACTGCCGTTTTATAGAATTTTCCTTTTAACTTAAGGGGGATTTTGCGGTCACACAAAGACTCAGATGCACTGTGTCATTTCATCCACCCTGCTCTGATTCTGTGATTTACATCCTCATCAAAAACATTTGATCTTCTACATAGATAAAAAAAATATATGGAATTTATTTTATTTTATTTTTCTTCTCTTTTTTTTTCATATGGCCTCACATGGATCTCACACAACTTTATGTATATATAGAAAATAATTTTATCTTTCATAACATGAGAAATATTAATCCCTTAATTATATTGCGCTTGCCATGTTTGTGTTATATAAAATAAATATTTCATCCGAAATAAAACTTCATAATTAATGATAGTTCACGTAAAGTAATTATGATTTTAATTTTTAAACATTTTACTTTTAACGAATATATGGCTGAATAGCATAATTTAGTTATTATTGTGATTTTAAAGAATAATATGCGGAGACACGCATGCGCACAGACATAGATCTTCAAATGATTTTGTTCAAAAACATAATGAATCGTATTGGGTAAAATAGTAATCATAACATCTTTATTTATCCATGGTTACCAGCACAACTGGCATTATCGACATAGTTAGTCTTGGTGTAGTTAGCAAGAAAAGAAACATTCAAAAGTGTGTTGTTTTTTCTTTTCTTTTCTTTCCTATTAAGAACGAATAAAATCTCTGCCTGCAACCCCGTGAGTTGACATCACAGTCCCAGATTCATTGTCAATATTTTTTTTATTAATTACTAAAAACCAATTCGTAGATAAATTAAGTCAAAAAAGAAAAAGAAGTCTTATAAATAATTCTGCTTATCACGCTGGAACAGTGACCATGTTTTGCCTAAATAGCCCCGTTTATAACCTGCCTCCACAAGCATCAATTCTTTAAGATAAAAGTGGCATAGTAAATCATTTTCTCATGTTATATAAGAAAAATAATCTCACGTAGGAAAAACAATATCACAAACAGGATCCATAAGTAAGAAGAGATAGAAAAAACAAAGGTAGGATCCAACTTTATTTTATGTGTGTAGGACGGACACGTGAAATGATAGAAATATAACCATTTCATTTTAAACAAAAAAGAAAAGGGGAGGGGGGGTGTTGTTCAAATTCCCAAAGTTGGATTATTGCAGAAGTCTATATGAATGACATATTTACAAGAATTCTGTCAATTCATTAGAATGTAAAAAAAAAAAAAAATGAAAGCAAATAGTCCTTTTTAACACTAATTATGGTGTTTTTCCTGTCACAACATTACTTCAACTGAAATGGGAACAACCAACTTTCATGGCAGAGGTTCTTGTGAATCTCCCAAACGAGATAAATGGAGATATGCATCAGTCCCTGTGAATAAACAATTTTTTACTGCATCAGAAAACTTGATTGTTGAACATCAAGCAAGCAAAAGTCAAAACTAGACAGAAAGAGTCCAGAAAACAAGGTAACGACAAATCAGTACTTTAAAATGTAATATAATATCTATAAGATATACAAAGTAAGCTACTTCTGAGATGGTAGCTTAAGCTCTTGAAGTGCTAACTCATGCCAGAGAATTAGTAAGCACTTTCATTAAAAGCAGTAATTATTCATGTACAATAAAGTATCTCAGGGACATAAAAAGTTAACTAAGAAAATAAGGTTGACACCGTTCTATCATATCAAGCTACAATTAGATCCCATATCTCAAAACTCCTCTTATATGCTAAATGGAAGAGATACAAAATGTTGATAACTCTTAAAAGTGCTAAAGTAGTAGCATAGTAGAAGGAAATCTATAAGAAAAATTGTAAATGAAACTCACCATATCCTTCCATTGAGATTATTTGAAGATCACCTCCAAAATACCGAGCATATAGACGACTAATAGGAAGACCATATCCATAACCAGCCATTGTCACATTCTCACCTATTCCAAGTTCCGAATGCTCATCCAATGGGTCTCTGGCTGTACTGTATAGGTATGTAAAAATTCTTGGCAGACCACTTCTTGGTATTCCACCTCCCTCATCTGAAACCTACAATGCCATTTAGATCATCTGCTTTAACAGAACATCTTGAAAATAGCATGTAAAAATCCCAGAAAAAAAGTAACTAACAACTGCACTATAAAAGTTAACCAAGTAGTACCTTTATGGTAACATCCTCTATTCCATCAGCAACTATTATTCTAACCGGAGGTGCAACTTTGTCAGAATTCATAAAACGCTCTTCGACAGCACGCAGTGAGTTCTTAACCAACTCAAATACCATAAGATGCAAGTGAGCTGGAACATATCTGTTGTGAAAACACATAGTAATTATATAGAAAGAGAACAGAAACATAAAGTTATGGAAATGAATGACAGCAAAACAAAAGCAAATGAATTGGTGGTAGTAAGAAGCGTGTAACTTACGGAAAAGTAAAATCAGGATCTCCGTAAATATGGACATCAGGTGCACTGCCATATTCACGACAACATATAGAACGTGCGTCCTCACTGGCATTCCTCGCCACCTCCAGAGGAGACATTTTTGTATGTATATAACCCACACAATGGGGAGCAGGATTGGGATTGTGCAACTCAACATGCTGCCCTGAATCGCAGCAAATTGAAAAACACATATAATAAGGTTAGGGTTTAGACCTTCACTACAAATATTTAAATAGAAAAAATAGTAGCAAATAAACTGCTTAGTCTTGTATGAGGTAGGAAGAGTGTTTTTTGAACTAACCGATAAGCATGCGGATTCCGATTCTTGACAAGTAAAAGCGATCAAGGAACTGATGAATCTCAACAAGATCTTCATACACAATCTTTGGATCCATACCTTTCTTCAATTGCTGAACACCCAAGGCCATTGTAGGGACCACGTGGTTGTGTCTCAATTTGATGGTCTTAATTGTTTCAGTGAACTCTTTTTCATCATTCATAGTCTTGATGTCAGGGAAGGATCTAACATCACGGAAAGACTCCAAAAACCAATTCCTAACCTAAAATCATAAAAATGTACCACAAAAGTTCAATAAACATGAACTCAGCCCCAAGGCCTTATGATATCTGCCACTATCAAGAATCATTGAATTTAATATCTGGCAATGTTTCCATTTCTTCAGAAGATAAATTCGGAGGACTGTTGTTATAAAAGAAATAAAGTATGTGCAGAAGAATAAGAATTAATGCTTCCTTAATATAGTGAATAAACCATACACCCTTTGTAGCAAACTTGGGAAAGAAAATTTTCAATATCAAATATTAAAGCATAATCAAAAAGCTTGAACCTTCCATTTATTATGTTCTTGAAAAGATATTTGAACATCCATGAACAAGTAATTAGAAGTTTGATTCTTCAAAATAAATCATAATTTCAGGAAATGATAACAAAAAATTAAAATGGGAACAAAAAGACAACACAAAAAGATAACAATATCCTCAAGAGTAAAAAGGGAGAAAGAAAAAAAATTAAAGGGATCATAGATGGGAACAAAAAGACAACACAATTCAATAGTGCAATGTAACAAGAGTACCTTCAAAACAGCAGGTTTTTGAGACAAACCATAGGGAAGATTCTCAAGCTCAATAGCTCTTCTGGCAATCCTAATAGCAAGCTCCTTGTGAAGGAACTGAGCAGAAATCAGCAAATTCTTGGGAGTGGGTTTGGACCCAAATTCCATCATGTACCTCAAGCTCACCCCTGTCTGCTTCAAGCAACCCCATTTATGCACTTCCTCAAGCAAGGTCTTGGAGAATGTTTCACATGCCTTCTTGGCAGCCATGGCTCAGTCCTGGTTCTGGAACCAAGAACCAAGAAATCTGAGAGTGAATTTGGACACCAACCAGCATGCAATTGCAAGCCAAACACACAATGCAAAAGTGACATAGATAGCAATAAAATCACCCAAAGCTTGAAAGAAAGAAAAGAAAAAAAAACTACAATTGAGGAGAGAGAAAAGTGACACCCCTTTTGTAGAGATAACAAAGTGAATAGAATATAATGCTGATGATGGGTCCTCACAGTGAAAGAAAACTAGGGTTTGAATTTTACCAGAGATTAGAGGTGAAAGGTTGAAACTTTTTCTTTCTGAAGTGGCAAATTTGAAGAAGGTTCTTGCTGGGTCGTTGTAATTCTTGAGAGTGGATGTTGAAAGTGTGGATGAGGATTGTGAGCTGGCAAATATAAATATAAATATTATTGGAGGATGTGCTTGTCACACGTGTTAAGATAAAACCCTTGTTTCCTGAAATTCCAATGTTAAAAAAAAAAAAAAAAAAAAAAAGGTGGTTTGCTTCTTCATCTCTTAATATCATTCTTCAATTTATTTTGCCATTAAAAAGCAATCATTCATGGATGAGTTTCTTATAATGAGACTTTATATTTAAGGCATGTAAATTACATTCTTTTATGAATCACATTTAATTAAGTAAAATATCAAATTGATATTTACACAAAATAAATGGTGTTCATAAATATTTTATACAAATTATATTAAATATAAAAATATTTTTTTATAAAGTTTCAAAAACGATAATAAGAATTTAAACCTAATTGGTAATGAGTTTCTTATAATGAGAGTCACGTAAAAAAAAAAATTAATCCTACGATAGAAGAGTATAATTAATCAAAATAAAAAATTTAAGAATATAATGAAATATCTCTCAATTTATTTAAGAAAAAAAAAACTATTAACACCGAGCATGCTCTAAGCTTAATGAGACATCAAAATCAAACACTGAGATATAATGACAGTATAAAAATTAGACTGTAACAATAAATTAAATCAGAGAAATTAAAATGTTTTAAATTAAAAAAAATATCGAATATTACGTTCTTCTTTTTTTCCACGTGTGGCAATGTTTATTTCAAAGAGAAGACAGAAAGAATATTTATTTTCATTCTTTAATGAATCTTGTATAAGAAATATTCTCTTCTTATTTTCATTTTGTTCTTCTAAAATTATCAAAGTGATAGCGTGTTATGTATACATTTTTTCATTCTTATTTTATGATTTCTTTTTTTTAATACTCCCGTAACATCGAATTGGGTGCATTTTCTTTCATATAAAAAAAAAAATTCTTATCCCATATAATTTCAATCTATACAACATAAAATATTTTTTGTATAAAACCCAAAAAAAAATTTATCCCATTTCAATCCAAATATTTTTTGTTATTTTCCTTCCGGTACTTACTTTCTTTTCTTTTTCGGGAGGGATGTTAATACATCCCATGCACACAAAAAGCTGCTCTCTTATTTTAGTTACTTATCTCTAATACCGTTAAATCATAATAATTTAATGGTATTTGAAATAAATACATAGAGTAAGCAAGAAAAAAAATAGATATAATATCTTATTTCATTTACAAAATCTACATAAACATACCAACTTATAAAGTTTTCGGTTTTTAATTGATGTCTTATTTTCTCATCTTCAGAACTGAAAGCAGCTCATGCATGTGATGATCCTAACTAACCCACTTCTGTTATAATATAACTACATAACTTCTGTTATTTTTCGTTTCTACAGTTAACAGTTATTTTTTTGGGGGGAAACGTTAACAGTTATTTTTCAGTTTAGTTTATTTTCTGCCCCCGTGTAATATCACTCAGATTCATTCTTTCAAGTCAATATACCAAATCTCAGAATCTAAGATTATATCAGAGATGTATTATTTTTTCATTAGAATTCATATTTAAGTTTCTATATACAGATTATACGTGACGCTTATTATGGTAAACAACTGATATTGTAAAAATGCACCTAAAAAACCAATTCGATACATGGAAATATAAGAAAATGTAAGTAAAAATAATTTATCATCATGAAATACATAAATAGTAAAAAGTATATTTAATCTAGAATAATAACTTTTTATAAGATCTTTACACAATGGGTAAAGTGTATATCATTTTAAAGGATGTAAAATTGTGTTATTTTAAGAGAGATAAAGAGATAGATAAAGGAGGAGAGAGAGTTGACAAAAAAATAAAGATGTGGGTCCCACTTCTTTGTGAGAGTGAAACGATATAAGTTGTGTCATTAAAAATGATAAACAATTTTCCCTTACACAATACCATACTATTACAATATTGTTTTCATTACCTTTTCAATATATATATGAGGTCAATATGATAATTATCACAATTCAAATGGACATTAAATTCAAAGCTTAAAAACTTTCCATATGGGAAAAGTACCAATGCTTTTTTTTAACCAATACACATACATCCTTTGAGATAATTGAAAGGTTATGATTAGAGTTTGGCTTACTGGTGCAAGAGAAGCTATGCAGTGAGGCTTGTGATTTGTGGTCGTTAATGCACTCTCAATCCACTTCAATTGTGCTTGCTTTTCCACACTGCAGATCAGCCACTTATCTATTTGAGGTGGAAATAAGACGGTGTACTTTGGTGCAGCCCCAAGTTTCCACACTTGGGGTCTTACAATCTTATCCTGCAAGGGGAGTTCACAAACTTGTATAGGGATGTGCAAAATAATCAAAAAAAAAAATATTAAACCATGAACCGAACCAAATCACCCTTACAATAATTTGTTTTAAAAAATTGGTTCATGAACCGAACCGATTTTTAAAGAACCAGTTCATGAACCGAACCAATTTTTAGAACAGTTTAAGAATCGAACCATTTTGAACCGAACCGAACCGTTTCCGAACCGAACCGTTTTCAAACCGATCCAAATTAATTTTTATAACTTTATTTTTTAAATTTTTAAATTTTTTTTCTTTTCAAAATGCAAATCCCTACTTTATGGGTTTTGAATGAACCAAAAAGATTCATGTAAACCATAATCTAATTATTTTCTATAAAAAAACTTTTGCTACTCTGGTTGTCTATATTATATTTCCCTACTTTTATGTGAGATAGATAGAGTGAACCAAAAAGAGACATGTAGGCCCATAATCTAATTATTTTCTATAAAACCATAGACTTTTGCTACTCTGGTTGTCTATATTATATTTCCCAGTTACTACTAGAATGAACATAACAAAAACGAGTATTAAAACTTTATACAAAGAACAAAAAAAAGGAAATTAAAGGTGACACTCACTTGTAACTAATTTTGAAGGAGTTGAAGGAAAGATGAATTAGATTCTTGCCCACTAATTTTGTCTTTTCCCATGTTTAGCACCATATTTAACATCAATATAAATATGGTATCATCAGAGTCTCCTTTTTCAACTTAGGAAAATCAAACTGCAGGATACCAAAGTCTTTTAGAAAGTGCCTCAAACATGTAGCTGAAGAAAGGCATTGGAAAATGGGTTTCCCCTAATTTCACTTGGAGAAGTAGACAATGTGATTAATTTGTTCATCTTTAGAATCAACTTGATTTTCATAAGCCGGCCAATTTATGTGCCTTCACGGGCTGATTGGTACTATGTCACTGTCTTCATATATATCAGAATATATGATGCAGCTTATTTTGTTGTGATGCAAGAGTGACTAAAGAAACATGCGTTATTGGCTGATCCATGAGGCTTGTTTTGTTTCATAGCAACATAAGGCCGTGGGTTCATTACGGGCCAAATGTAGCTAAGACAATGATATAAGATTGGGTTGTTTAGTTATTGTATCTATATGCATTATTTTAAGGGGAAAAGTGCTTCCCTGAGTAGCTGAAGTTATTCCCTATAATTCAAACTAACGTTTCGAAGTTTGAGAATTTTATTTCTCTTTTTTAATATGATTTTTTTGAAAACACCCTAGTTTTTTATCTCAAATTTTAAAAATAAGTTATTTTAAGATTTGCAGGACATAATCTTATTTATTTAGTAGGAGAAACATCAAATTTTATTTTAAATTTAAGGTTATCTTTTCGGATTGATTCTTAATTATTTTTAGTTAAAAAAATTTAAACAGTATTCACGAGCTTGATTTAGAAGATTTAACAAAGTTGTCTAGCAGTTTGGAACGACTTGGAGTGAGGCCGATCATTCAGTCTTTTATCGCCACTCAGACTCTAATCTATTAATTTGGTGGTGTATGTTGATGCATTACGGGCATGATTGTCAAACTCGTGCGTAAACTCATACGAGTATGCTTTTGAATCCCCTCAACGATCCTGATTCACTGTGAACACATTTTTGGCACTAACACGGTAGAAATGTCGCGTTTTCGGCAAACTCGTAAGCTCATACGAGTTCAGCAGTAGCAGGAGAATCCTCTCAGGGCAAGAGGCCTGTGTAAGGTGGCTAGACAATCCACTGGAGTAGAGACATAGTAGTTATGGATTATTGTATTTATGTGTTTTGAGGCATGAATAGTAATCATGCATTTGTATAGTTGTTATTGTTTTGAGAACCATGTGTAGCCTTAGGTTATAATGTATGCAATATCTGTATGTAGATGATGACGTTGTTGGCACAAAGCCATTGTTAGTCCACTATGTTGGACAATTTATGATATTTATAGATGGTATGGACTTTTCTATATTTCAGGTGTAAGATAATTATGGGAATTAATCATCAGTTAAGTTCAATTTACAGTTGTTATGTTGTCCGTTAGACACTGTTCAAAATGGCACAAGATATCATATTCTGATAGTATTTTAACTGTCAAAGACGATTACCCAAAAATAATTTGGAGTTTTGTGCAAGTATAAGATTGTACAGATAATAATAATAATTTGAAAAATGAAATACGCATGGTAATTAAAAGAGAAAGTTAATCACTTAGTTACGCAAATAACAGTGATACTTTATAGGTTAAGTCTGTCGTTTAAGCATTTAATTATGCGGCGTTTATGTCTCATATGCATGTTAACTAACCAGTCGCGAACTGGGGTGTTACAATAGCTAAGTTGTTAATTTGTTAATACTATTATTAATATTATTATTATATAACTTCTCCTACAACAGAAGAAGTTCCCTATTTCTTATAGAGACAGCAAATGGTGGGCCATGAGGTTGTTGCTCACTGTAAGAACTTGCACCATTAATTAAGGAAATTAATTAAATAATTATGAGAAATAGGAAGTGAGCTTGGGGTGGAAGATCCTTGATGACCCATTGTCTTACTGAGATTTTTGTTTAGAGATCTCACCCCACGTTTGGGGCATCCTTTTCAGGTTCAGCTAATGCGGGGGTTGAGACCTCTAGTGGCAGGAGACCGGAGCTTAGCTGATATATGCTGTGTTGATAATATGATGACATGCTTATGTTATTATTATGTCTTTATTGTTGAGACTATGTTGGGCAATGTTGCCTTATTTGGTGAGTATGGGGCTTGTCCATGCCACATTGATTAAATATGTCTTATTTTATATTCGAGTTGTAATAATGTATCAGGATATTGTCCGGACTACGTGTTGTAGATCCGTGACTTAGATACTCACTTATCTATATATGAGGTTATTCAATGTAGATAGTTGTCTTTTGCAATCTACATACCGATAATATTTTGGAAATGAATCAAGTAATTCAACTTGGTAATTATAATGACGTCATAATTGAAAAGAAAAAGATATTCTGCATATTTAATTAAGCGTGGCTTAATACGATGGTATGTTAACATATTGGATATACACGGGTGTTACACTCACAAAATTCGAGAAGGAATTCCCTTATCTCAATGTTGTTGCTCTGTTTGACCTTGTTTGTAGATTTTATGCATCCCTACGAATAATACTAAAAGTTCTAGCATGCATGTAGAGTAAAAGGTTTAGTTTTTGTCACTTTTCTCATGCCAATTCAACCTTGTGTTGGCAATGGCATTAATATTAATTAATTATTCCCTGGTTTTATGAAGAAAAAGGATAAAAGTACGATGACACCTCAAATAATTTGTGACCAAATCCTCTTCAATGAGATGTCATTGTGTAGATCTCGAAATATTATATAAACAAAAAAAAAGTATATGATTTAGACACCTGAATTAAAAATTATAGTCTTTATAAGTTTTACAGTCAAATTATTGACTTTTTATGCCATGTGCCATCATGTGAATGATGTTGGGTCTCGCCCAAATTAGGCAATATTGGTTTCGTCTTATTTGGGCGAGTTCTTGTAGGGGTCCCACCCGTTTTGAGCACGAGTGCTCTCGTCTTATTTGGACGAGACTAGATACAATAGTTCTGTAAATTAGTTCGAAACTGATTTATTTTTGTAATTTGTTATTTAAATAATAATATAATTTTTATACCCACATTGAGTAATATAGGGGATGAAGTCCCACTTTGTGTAAATTACTGTTTTAATCTCCACTCAATTTTATATAATAGAATTTATGTTGTGTTGTCGAGAGACAAATATTTTACCATATTTCTTTCAAGTCCTTTTAAAAAATGAATTAAAATAACTAATTTAAATTTTAAGCAATTAAAAATTCTAATGTCCTCATCTTTATATTTAATATATTTATGCATCCGATTTCAGTGAGTTTAAAATGATGGCCCGCTATTTTTTTTATTAAGATAATTCTGAAAACCCATATTCATACAATTATGCAAAAATATACATACAAAAATGATAAGTAGTAGCGTTATGTTCACCCTCAGTATCATAATAGTTAAAATCTCATAACGAGACATGCAACCCATGAACAGAACGAAACATCCCTACACCAAGTGTTGGAAGCACTTAGAAGTGGCTCCAACCTCATCAGGAAATATCTTAGTACTATTGTAGCAGTGAAGACTCAGTACATTATTTATTTAATTTAAAAATATTAATATATTTTTTTTATCATTTTATCCTTTTTTATATGGTTATTTTTCTCTAAACTTTCATCTTTTTCTACTTTAATAATAGCAAAGATATGCTCCCAACCCCAATGTTTTACAAAGGCTCTTAACTTATCGATAAATCTCAAGCTCTTTTACAAAGGCTTTTAGTTAGGAATTGTGGTTTAGGAAGTCGTAGAAGGCCTCAAAATGGCTTTAAATTTGGGCTACAAAAAGATATTTTCTAAATGTAACAACCAGGCTCTAGTTCTAACCCATAGATCTAATCAAGAATTTGAACAACAAATGATTGATTATGCCTTTGCGCTGTTTGATACAAATTGGAAGGTAAAAATACAACATGTTTATGCAGATTGATTGGCTTCTTACACATCTCAACTACCCCAGGGGACCTATTTCATAACCTTCACGTCGGTTTAAGGCTTTTGCCTCTTTTCTTTTCTTTTTTATAATACAATATTCCAAATAATTTTTTTTACAGAATTCCCGTGTATTGCGGATAATCAAAAGCTGAGGTGTCTGGCTTAACTTTTGAGTAGCACGATAAGTGAAGAGCTATGAATACAAAATTCCTCTTTGTCTAATAAAATATCATATTCTTTGTCGAGAGCTAGGTATATGTTAGGGTATTTCACGTGTCCAGTAACCAAGCAAGAAGAATTGGGGTAGAGAGGAAAAAGAGAAGAGGGAGAAAGAGATTGTCAAACTTTTCTTGCCTTTTCATTACTAATCCTCGCTTTTTAATATGTGTAACAAACTGTAACTGACTCAAAGTTATTATCCTCTGAGCGCTGCTCACACTATTCTCATCATGATCTATCTTTAATTGGAAAATACAAATAAAGTAAAATGGTTTAACTATTCCTCATCAGCATTTATAATGATCCAAGTATGTGGGCTTCCTTGTAACTCTTCTGGGCCTAATAGGATATTGGGCCGTAACATCCCCTCCTACTTGAGACACCAACTCGCCCACGAGTTGAGCTGGACTGGAGCTGTCCTTGTCGGCTGCAGGATGCGTGACAGCTGGGGTTTGGGAAGGGTTGAGTTGGACGGTTGGGATAGAAGGAGGTGAAAGGTTGAGGGGATTAGGTGGAACGCTATCCCTTAGCTGTGTGTCTGCAACAGAGGGCTGGAAAACCGTGTCGTCCTTCTCAAGAGAATCGGTCAAGGGGAGAGCTTTTATGGTTGTCTGGTTGAGGGCTGGGGACAGGAGCGGTGGAAAGGTCAGATCTTGGGTGTCTGGGTGGGATCTTGGGTATAAGGGAAGGGTTTTCTTGGACCTCTTTTTCATCTTCCCATGTTGAATCTTCGGGAAGTAAGCCCTCCCACTGGACTAGCAACTGGGGAACTTGAACGTTGTTGCGCCAAATGGTGCGGGTAGCCACCACCGCCTTAGGTTTGTGAACTGGGGTGAGTTCTGTTGGTGATGAAGGAAGCGGATGGAGATGCGGAGTGTGGTCACAGTGAAACGGTCGGAGGAGTGACACATGAAACACCGGGTGGATGCGAGAAGGGGCTGGAAGATCGAGTCGGTAAGCTACGGCGCCTATGCGTTCCAAGATGGTGAAAGGACCATAGTACCGGAGACTAAGCTTGTGGGACGACCGCCGATGCAGTGAAATTTGACGGTAAGGCTGCAACCGCAACAAAACCTTGTCACCCACACCAAAGGTAACGTCTTTCCTCTTCTTATCTGCCACTGCCTTCATGTGTTGTTGAGCTCTGAGCAAATGGGATCTTACTCGTGCAAGGACATCGGACCGAGCTGTCAGTTCAGAGTCAACCGCCTCATTCACATAGGAGCCCACGGTGTACGCGAGCATATTCGGAGGAAGTTTGCCGAAGATGATCTGATAAGGGGACATTCCAGTGGAACTGTGAGTGGTGGTGTTATAGTGGTACTCAGCCCACGCTAAGTGCCTGACCCAAGAGGAAGGGTAGTCATGAGTAAAGGCACAGAGGTAGAGTTGTAGGCTGCGATTTAGTCTCTCGGTGATCCCATCTGTTTAGGGATGATATGCCGAACTAAATCGGAGACTTGTTCCTTGCAGGTGGAAGATAGATTGCCAGAAATTGCTCAGAAAGAGGGGATCTCGATCTGAAATGATTGAGTGGGGAAGTCCATGAATTTTTCCAACCGAGTTCCAGAAAACGTGTGCTACCTTGGAAGCGGTATAATGTGGTGGCAAAGGAGCGAAATGGGCGCCCTTGGAGAAGCGGTCGATCACAACCAGAATAGCAGTGAAACCGGACGAACTAGGCAGGTGAGTAATAAAATCCATTGCTAAATCTGTCCAAATTTGATTGGGCGGGGAAATGGGCTGAAGTAAACCCAATGGAAAATGGTTTGGTGGTTTTATTTTCTGGCATATTTCACAGTTTTGAACAAATTTGGTGACATCTTTTGTGATTGACTTCCAGGTGAAGTTTTGATTTATACGCGACAAGGTACCGCGGATACCCGAATGACCCCCTTGTACAGATGAGTGTAAATCTTGTAGGAGTTGAGGAATCAACTGAGAGTTTGCTGGTAAAAAAAGTCTCCTCCGATGAAACAACAGGTTATCTTGAAAACGCCACTGTGGAAGAGCAGCAGGATTCTGGCGGATCGTGTGAATAATGGATGAAGTATACGGATCACCTGCGAGTTCAGTCTGTAAAGTGGTCCGGTAATTGCTGGTTGGACCAGTGAGGGCACCAAACGACGGAGTGGCAGCAGTGAGTTGCACTTCTGGGTGTCTAGATAAAGCGTCAGCGACGGTGTTGGATTTACCCGACTTGTGAATGATGGTATAGTCGAAACCAAGGAGCTTGGAAAGGAACTGTTGTTGCTCAGGTGTTTGAATCACCTGGTTCATCATATTGTGTAAGCTCTGATGGTCAGTGCAGATGGTGAAGGGAACTCCGAGAAGGTATTGGCGCCACTTTGCTACAGCAGATGTAATAGCAAACATCTCTCGGATGTAGGTGGACTTGCCCCTCATGGTGGGAGATAATTTGCGGCTGTAAAAGGCGATGGGGTGCCCCTTCTGTAATAGGACAGCCCCAATTCCCACTCCAGATGCATCTGTTTCAATGATGAAAGGTTCCTTAAAATTGGGTAAAACCAAAAGAGGAGCTGAGGTGAGTTGATTTTTGAGTTCTTGAAAGGCTGTCTGTGCCTCTGGAGACCAGCGATATCCCTCCTTAGTGAGTAAATCAGTCAGTGGGCTTGCTATTTGGGCATAGTGACGGATGAAACGACGGTAGTATCCGGACAGACCCAAGAAAGCACGGACCTGTGTGACAGAAGTGGGTGGTGGCCAAGCAGCAATAGCTTGAAGTTTATATGGATCCGGTGATACTCCTGTGCCCGAAATAAGGTGTCCCAAAAACTGAATAGTATGCTGGAAAAATATGCATTTGGACAATTTTGCATATAAGCAATGCTGGCGTAGTGTACTTAGGACAGCATCTAGGTGTGTTAAATCATCCTGCAAGTTGTTACTATACACCAGAATGTCATCAAAAAAAATTACCACAAAACGGCGAAGAAAGGAGGAAAACACCTCTTTCATGGTTGCCTGGAATGTAAAGGGGGCATTGGAGAGTCCGAAAGGCATCACCAAAAATTCGTAATGACCATGGTGTGTTATAAAAGCAGTTTTGTGTATATCCTCGGTTGCCATCCGGATTTGGTGATAGCCAGAACGTAGGTCAAGCTTTGAAAAAATAATGGCACCATGTAATTCATCGAGAAGTTCATCGATAGTAGGAATGGGAAACTTATCCTTGATAGTGACCGCATTGAGGGGCCTATAATCCACACAGAACCGCCAAGAGCCATCCTTCTTTTTCACCAATAGCACTGGGGAACTAAACGCAGACTGGCTGTGTCTAATAAGTCCGGTAAGTAGCATTTCATTAACCAATTTCTCAATTTCATTTTTTTGGTAATGTGGGTAACGATAAGGTCTAACTTGGATAGGTTTGGTCTGTGGTTCCAGGGGAATGTGATGGTTATGGCTTCTGTTTGGAGGTAAAGTAGACGGTTCGGTGAAAACCACGGAATATTGGGATAGCAAAGTTTGAGTTTCTGTGGTGTAAGAGGTTGCACAAGGTAATGGTGTAGGAATGGATTCTGTTTGAAAGCACATTAAACAAGATTGTATTGAGTCTTGTGAAACTAACTTGTGTAATTGTGCAGGTGAGATGGGATCGGCCTGAAACGGTTTGTCACCAAGAAGGGTAATAGGAACTTGTTGGTGAGTAAAAGTCATGGTGAGGGCCTGATAATCCGTAAGGACAGGACCCAAAGTGGCCAACCAATGCACTCCAAGCACAACATCCGCTCCTTTTAATTCCAGCACAAAGAGATCGACATGGAATAAGTGGTTCTGAATCCATATGGGCGTGTGAGAGCACTTGGTTGCTCAGATGAGATTGTCTCCATTGCCAACTTGCACCGTGAAGGGTGGGTGAGATAGCAAGAACAAATTGAGGAAGCGTGCCATACGAGGAGTAATGAAGTTGTGAGTACTCCCTCCGTCGATTAAAATGTGTGTTGTGTTGCCATCAATTGTCCCCTGTACACGAAATGATCGGGCAGAATGGGTGCCAAACAAGGCATTAAAGCTGATTTCCGGGGTAACAACTTCATCTGATGGTGGATCTGGTGTCACTGGTGCAGTCGGACAATCAGGAGGCTCTGGTTCCTCTTCTGTCCCTTCCAAATAAAGGAGTGTGGCACGACCTTTACATTTATGACCAAAGGTAAACCTCTCATCACAGTTATAGCATAAGTTTTTCTCGCGTCGTGCTTGCCTCTCCTCCGGTGATAAGCGACGGATAGGCAGTGTGGTGAATGGTTTTTGTGGGTTGGAGATGGATGTGGGGGAAGGTATAAGGGAAGATGTAGGTGGTAAGGATGGGGTTGCAGATTTAGTGGAGGTGGTCCATTGCCGTTGAGATCGATCATCCATAAATTGATCTTCATATACCCGTGCAAGAGCAAAAGCGGCATGAAAATCATGAGGTCTGTGGGTAAGAACCAGACGGCGAATTCTGGGTTTGAGACCCGAAATGAAGATACTGCGCAACATGGAAATGGAAACTCCGGGAACTTTGCTGGCTAATTTTTCAAACAGAGCTTGATAGTCACTCACTGATCCTTGTTGTTGGAGCTTGACTAACGCACCAACTTGGTCTTCGAATTCAGAGGGCCCAAAACGATATTGTATCGCAATGCAAAAGGCAGTCCACGAAGGAAAACAACTATCATCAAAGGATCCATTGAACCAACAAGCAGCTGGTTCTTCAAGGTTGATAAAAGCAAACAACAAACGATCAGCATCTGGAACATTATAAAAGCGAAAATACCTTTCAGCTCGTGTGATCCAGGAAGAGGGATCACCAGATGAGAATTTAGGAAATTCCATTTTAGCTTGACGGAACCGTTGTGGCTCGGATCCTGAATGCTGATTCCCATGGGGGGGACCCGCACCCAAAATGCTGGAAGTACCCATGGTGGACGAATGGCCAGCGAAATTACTTTGCTGGAGGGCTAAGAGTTGGGTAAGTACCTCTTGCATTTGAGACTGAGAATCTTGAAGTTTCAAGTATTGTTGATCAC
Source organism: Gastrolobium villosum (assembly GCA_032173675.1). Taxonomy (NCBI): domain Eukaryota; kingdom Viridiplantae; phylum Streptophyta; class Magnoliopsida; order Fabales; family Fabaceae; genus Gastrolobium; species Gastrolobium villosum. The sequence continues at coordinate 152,000 of JAVKPL010003705.1, forward strand.
GTAGAGATTGTGATACATCCAAATGGTGTTGTAAGCCTTCAAAACGTTGATTGACCTCCGTTTGGAAATTATCCATACGGTGGGTGAGATCCTTCAACCTAGTGTTTTCGGCCATGATGACGGAAGGAAAGTAAATCAATGAAAGCACCAGAATGTTAGGGTATTTCACGTGTCCAGTAACCAAGCAAGAAGAATTGGGGTAGAGAGGAAAAAGAGAAGAGGGAGAAAGAGATTGTCAAACTTTTCTTGCCTTTTCATTACTAATCCTCGCTTTTTAATATGTGTAACAAACTGTAACTGACTCAAAGTTATTATCCTCTGAGCGCTGCTCACACTATTCTCATCATGATCTATCTTTAATTGGAAAATACAAATAAAGTAAAATGGTTTAACTATTCCTCATCAGCATTTATAATGATCCAAGTATGTGGGCTTCCTTGTAACTCTTCTGGGCCTAATAGGATATTGGGTCGTAACAGTATATCAAAATTATCTTCTCAAAATCATTTTTTATATTATTTCTAATTTTTTATGCTTCAACAATTTTTTCCCCAACCTATTTTAAAAATGTGATAGGATATTATATTTATCTTTTTTTATGTCTATTCTATTTATTTTTTTTCCACTGTTCGATTAAAATTCCAAAGTAAGAGAAAAATAATAAATGTTAATTAAAATTCTGATCTATCAATATTGAAAAGAAATAAATAAATTAGAAATGAAAAAAGACAAGTACAGTATCCTATCTATTTAAAAATAAAGCTAAAATTCAATTTATATTCTTAACGATTTTACAATTTCGATTTCATCTCAAAAGTACTTTTGTTTTATTTATACTCTAAACGTTATTATTATCCTTAGACATGAAGCAATCAAAATTGCTAATGAAGAAAGCTTATATGCACCCATGCAACGATTTGGCCCTTGATGTAGCAAAATAACATTAGCCCCCAAAAATAAGTGTGAAGTATGAAAAGGTTTGTCCCATAACATAACCATAACCCTGTAATGCCCTAAAATCATTTCTCGCCAAATCATATACCGTAAGAAAGTGTTTGGTAGGTGGATTTATTTTACATTGATAGAAAAGTGAGATTGAGAATATTATTTTCTCATATTTGGGAGAGAGATTTTTGCTTTTCCAAAAAAAAAAATAATGATTTTGAAAATTTGGTGAGGAAATTAAATTCTTGGGATTTGAAATTATGGAAGAGATTCTCATTTCAAAATACCATCAAATGGGTGGTATTCCTGAAATATCACCAGGTGGAAAAATACATCAATTTTTTTGGACAAAAATATCGTTCTCTGAGTTTGAAGCGTGCAAATTCAACTCATGATCAATAAAAACAATAATCAAACAATCAAAACTTTAATCCTATTGATTCGAAAACATTGAATCTTACTTGACCTTGAATAGCATTCTCTAATTCCTGAGACATTGCTATACAATACATGCAAGACAAAGAGAGAGAAATAGAGAGAAAAAGAAAGAGAGATAATCAAATATTGGCCGAAATCAAACCCACCTCATAATGGGTTTCATTATTGGGGATGATGAGTTCGACGACATGGAAGGTTAATTTTATAAAATCATCACATATTTTTAAAAATATTTTACAATCAATCAAATATATTATAAGAAATTAATCTAATATTCTTGGAAATAGTTTGGCATACTATGATAAAAAATAAAAAATTTCATCTACTAACTACCCCTAAAGGATTATCATGAAGCATGTTATTTAATATAAAATAATGATTTATCAGTTGATTATAGACGAGTTGTGTTTGTTGGCGCCTTCATTTTTAATTAATCTTGATAAGTATCATCCATGTTTTTAAAAATATAATACAAGTTACATATATTCTTAACATTATCACCATAATTATTGGATGGTGACTCATTTTGTTTTCTCCCTGTTAACTCTGTCTAAAGATTAATTTATCATTAAGGGCCTTCATTAAGGTTTGACCACCCAGACAGACAGCACATTCACTTTAAAAGTTTGTGAAACACTTCCATTTATTATATGGTACATATGTTTATCATTAAATACAAAATTTAATGTATGCAATGTTAACATTTTTTAGTTCAATTAATATTAATTCTTTTTTACAATATCAAACAAAATATATATCGCGCGATAAGAATAAATTAATGGTTTTATAATAGTTATATTTAGGAAAAGTGATTGTGTAATATTATAGAGATTCGTTTTACGTGCCTTAATTTTTATTTATTTATTTTTGTTTGTGTGTAAAAAATTTTATTGTGTCATGATAAAGGACAAAACGAAAACCCATAAATTAATTGGTATGAAATTTTCCCTTGTTATACTGTCATTGTCATTGTTGATGCCGCCACTTTTTTTAATCTCGAACTAGTATATTCCACAATGTCAATGACAATTGAAACATTATTATAATTACAGTTAAACCTAATTAATTGTTTATTAGCAGACAGCGATTCTCTCTCTTCTTCTCTCTAACTTCCTTGTTCTGTTCTCTTTTGCTTCAATTTTCCCTCTGAATTCAATTCAAGTTAGTTGAGTCCAAAATCTGCCACATTCTCTTCTGCGTCTCGATTCCTTCACTTTCTATCTTTCATTTTCCCCGGGAAAATCAATGGCTATGCATCCCGCGGAGAGCTTCGCCGAATTCAGGGGCTAGGGTTTCTGCCGGAAGATCAATTCTCGCCGGGGTTTTGTAGGGGGAGACATAATCGCCGGCAACCATGGCCACCAACTTGCAGATGAGTCCTCAGGTGGAGCAGATCCACGGTGAAATCCGCGACAACTTTCGAGCACTTGCGTATGTGTCTGTCTTAGCTCTTAACCATAACCCCTTCTTTATCAGAATCGATTTTTTGATTCGAGATTTTGTCACCTGTCTTCGCATCTAATCTTAGATGATATGAATTTCACTTAGAAAGTAAAACTTGTGTGGCTATGTTAATTATATTCATTTTATTGATCTTCTTAGTACCATGATTTTTTTTTATCCTTAAAATATAATTCTGGCTAGTATGAGTGGGTAATGGGTGTAGCATACTGATGTTTAGAATATTTCTGACTCGGTGTTCATATGGACTTCAGGCTTATTGATATTTGAGAATCTAGTTGTTTTATGGTTTACAAAGGTACACAGCTAGCTAGTTATCTGCTTAGATTGTAAACGGAGGTAGCTCGTTGTGCTTTAGGGAAAACTATGTTGATACTTGGTGAACTGAGCATGAAAGGATAGTGGTTGTACTTGAAGAAGCTCTGTCTTCAGTGCCACTTGATATACTTGGTCATGGTGATAAATGATAATAGTAGTGAACATCCTCTGTAGAAATGAGCACATTGTAAATGGACATAAGCTCAGACCAACAGGTGGTTGCTAGTATGTTGTGCTTGAAAGGTCAACGTTAGTGACTTATTGTCAATGGATAGTCAGATGACTCAGATTCAGTTGTTAGCATGAATATGCTCCCTTTTTCTCAACCAATGTGCATTATTTTGAGTCAGAATGAATATTTAGTGAACCCTTTATTTAAAATTCAAATCTTATGCTCCTACACTTAAATGTCACCCTCGGTTTTTTTTTTTTTTTCACTTTCAATAGTTACATACAAATGTTCTCCCTCTGTCAACTTTATTTGTCTTTTGAGGTTGTTGCACAAGAACTAAGAGTTATTAAATATCTTCGATTATAAGCAAAAATAATTACATTTGGTGTTGTTGCCATTGACCTGGAGGTCACAGGTTTGATTCATGTAATCAGTCTCTTACAGTGCAAGGTAAAGCTGTCTACTCTTACCCTTTCATGGACCCTGTGCATAGTGGGAGCTTTATAGCACCAGGTTTTCCTACATATGTATATTTATCGGATAATATTTTGATAGTTAAAATTAAAGATTAAGTGATATTATAAAATGTGAGAGCTCATAAAGAAAAATAACTTATTGTGTTTACATTTCAACTAAATAAAACACATGGTGAAATATTGGTCACTACTTAGAGATAGAGTACGAGTACTGTCATCATGAGAGAAACCTCATTATCTATTTGTCGGGACATTGTCTCATACTTAAGGTCATAAAATTTTACATAACTTATTCAGTTCACACAAGTAGTATATTGAAATTAATAGTTTTTAGGCCGATCTCTTCTCGTAGGAGCTATGATATTACCATAACATATATTTTCTGGTTATGACAAATGACAATAATTTATTTCCCATCTCTTGAAATGGATTATAATTGTCTGGATTGCCTCTTTCACAGTGATGGGTTGATGGCTATTATTTAATCCTTCCTTTATTTATCTATATACAAGTGATGTATGGTTACTCGTACTTTTCTTGTACTTCAGTTCAGTCATGTATCCTTAGCTGGTGCCACATTGATGGTTATTAATTCCTGGAAAAGGAAAAGAAAGAAAGAATACTTAATTACTTTTTCTAAATAAATCTCAACTTTTAAGCATTTGTAGATATTTTTAACATATTCTCGTTTTGCAACCAGAAATGGCTTCCAGAGGCTGGATAAGATTAAAGATTCCAATAGACAAAGTAATCAGCTGGAAGAACTCACGGGGAAAATGAGGGAGTGCAAAAGGTAAGTCATGCATTTATGTAGTTGTAATCTGGGCATCTGTTGGTAGAACTGTAACTCTGAGTAAGATGGAAAATGCAGATTCCATTCAAACAATCAACTTTGTACGTTTTTTTTTTCCTCATTGGTTGGCATGGCGGAGTTTGTGTTTTTAAACTAATTATCATAACTGAGAGGTCTATAATAGAACTTTACAATAAATCCCATGCCAACATCCCAGCTTTTGAATGATGATGATATGGGCAGCATATGACCTCATCAAAATTTGATATTTATTTTCTTGTTTATCATAGTAGCTATGTGCTTTCCAAACTTTTTCGTTGACAATTCACTTGCCTTTTGCCATGTGCCAGTCGTGAAGAAAGTAATTTTTCCTTTGATTTTGAAATATTGTACAATTTTCTTTTCAGTGCATTCCCTGCATTCATAAAATATGAGGCATAATGTTGTTATCAATTGTCTCAGGTTGATAAAAGAGTTTGATCGTGAAATCAAAGATGAAGAGAGCAGAAATCCCCCAGAAGTGAACAAGCAACTCAATGATGAAAAGCAATCAATGGTCAGTATCCGAAATGTGTTTTTTATATGCTTATGTTGGGATTCTAGCTCTGCTTTGGAAGGGATGCAATATCTTCCATGTATCGTTAATTAAACATTCAAGCTTATCATGTTTTAACAACTTCATAAATAATTTGCATGGCTGAACGTGTCTCAAAGGCATTTTATTATCACTGTCAATGGGGCTTAAAAAATTCTTTTTCTTTTTTCAGAATATAGAGGTTGATAATTTTATAATAAAGATAAAAGCATTATAATACTAGTTGGCTAGGATTTTTTCTGAGTTATTTCCCACTTGAATGTTTTCTAAATATGGGGTGTTATAGAAATTTTGTGTGCCTCCTATTGAGAGGCAAGAGGGAGGGAGAAAAACTTTATATAAGCGTTCATTTGCAACTGAATTACAGAATATTTTCTGATGCAGAAGTACCCGTTAATGAGATCACTTTTTTAGGACAAACTTTGTAGTCTATGTATATCAGTTGCATTAATTTGTAGCATTCCTTTTATGTGACCAGACGTAGAATTTGTATATTGGTCATATATCAGATTTAGAAGCTTATATCCCTTGTTTTGCATCACCTCCCAACGATGATGGTTTAAGCATTTTAGCGGTGGCTGAGACTATATTCATGGTCAATTTGTTTAAGTAGCATCGCCTTGCACACAAACAGCTAATTCTTTATGTTTGCTCACATGCATTTTTCTTGCAGATCAAGGAACTAAACTCATATGTGGCATTGAGAAAAACGTAAGTTCATCCATATAACGTGTGTCTGCAGACTAAATAAAATTGTTTCTTTGACATACGGTTGGTACTTGGTCCTTGTGAAGGTTTTAGAACAAATTATATGATTAATACCAATTTTCCCTGTGAGCACAACTTCCAAAATCTTGATGAATGTTGACTATTGGCATTAGCATAACCAATAATTCAAACTTTAATTTCCCTCCATTTTTTTTATTTTTTAACCTAAATAAAATTATAATCTTTTTGGCTATTTGAAAGAAGAATTTATATTTTATTTCTTTGATGATTGGTAGGTATATGAATACCCTTGGTAATAAGAAAGTTGAACTATTTGACATGGGAGCTGGAACAAGTGAATCTATAGCTGAAGAAAATGTTCAGTTCCAAAATCTTGATGCATAACCAATAATTCAAACTTTAATTTCCCTCCATTTTTTTTATTTTTTAACCTAAATAAAATTATAATGTTGAATTTATATTTTACTTTGATGATGGAGGTGAGCTACTTCTCCCTTGTTGAAAATTGAAATTGTAGGGTTTTAGGTATAGTGGGAGGAAAAGGAGAGAATGGAGAGTTAATACTCTGAAATGGATATTGATCGGATGTGATATAAGCTATAAAGTACTAAATTACTAATCCCTATTTATTCTAATAAAAGACTTCCAATCCTAATTAAATAAGGAAACAAATCACCCTCAAGTTAAAGCTTACTAAGCTTTAAGCTTGTTAACAATGAACCCTTTAAAAAGGAAAAATAACCAAATAATATAATTTGGGCTCCACAAAATATGGCTAGAAAGACAATTTAGGGATGCTGGAGATGTTAGCGAGATGAACATTATTGGAAAGATAACTTAGCAATATTGTTCAAATGATCATAAGTCTAAAAAGCTAGCTAGAATGTTGCATGACCAAGAAAGAAAAACTTCTTTGGAATGATCATTAGGGAAAATTTTCTGGCAATTAATTATACTCAACAAGATATTAAGCTTCCCTGAATCATTAAGAATAGTATTTGGAAGCTTCAAACCACTAGAGGACATAAGTGACCTAAAAAAATTGAAATTGAAAATTGATGCTAGTGTGCATCGCTGCCATGGAGAAATCATTGCCAGCATGACTCGTAAGTGAGATAAGAGAAATCACCATCGATATGATTTACCACAGGAGGGTGGTATGAATCATAGCCAATTCATCACTGTATGACTCATTGGGAAACTATGATGCACTGACACTTTAAAAAACCTGACGTGTCATGTCCGACACTCTAAAATGCGTTGTAGAGACTAAAAAATAGGATTCAAAGGTTGCGTTGTGTTTTTAATTCCAACTATTAGATTCGTTGGATTACGATTACCATTTTATTGAGTTTAATATAAATATTTGTAATATCTTATATTTCTTTGCAAAATTGATGGGTATTATAAGTTTAGCTTCATTTTTTATTAAATTATTGGATATTAAATATAATATACACTACATAAATCAAAAATGTTATTTAATATCAAAATGTGTCCTCACATATCGAAATTTAACATTTTTTAAAATTAACAGTCGGAATTTCATGTTGTGTCCTGTGTTTCGTATCGGTGTCGGTGCAACATAATTGGGAAGTAAGAAGTCACCTAATGATCATCAATGGGAAGAGAAAAGCACGACAAACATTGAATTGTTTGGGTCACCAAACAAATATATGTACAACAAGTAGAAGTAGGCTCTAGAATAGGGGTAAGTTGACATGTCTTGAGCATATGGGACAAAGATAGGGGTCTAGTTTGCATATAGGACAAAAGCTGGGGGTAGAGCGCATATGAGATAAAGATTGCAAGGCAAACTGCATCTAGGACAGACCGTGGCCAAACACCTTCCAACTTTGTCCCTGTCAATGCTATCCTGGATAACACTTCCAAATGAATTTTGTGCACCAAATGTAGAGCGTTGATTCAGAGGGATTAGTTGTGATTGAAGCATAGTAAGCCACGCCAGATGCGTGTTGCGCAGCCCCACTGCAAGAAACTGCTCCGCTCTCCTCCGGAACGCCCAAAAAGCGGCCATTTGCGGACCCTAACCCATTCCTTCACTCCCTCTTCCTGTCGCATGACGCTGCCCCTTTCCTCTCTATCATCAATATGTGAGAAACATGTGTGGGTGAGAAAGAGTAAGAAGAGAAGATGCAAAATGTATGTATCCATTCTGGAGAAAGAGAGAGGAACGTCGTTGAGTCCTCTGCAAGCGAACCTGGTTATTGGAGACAGAGAAAGAGAGAAACGTTGAACCTCTGGTTATTGGAGAGAGAGAAAAGAGGAAGAGAGAAATGTCTTTTCCACTTTCCCACTTTCAAATAAATGTATCCACATGTTTCACATTTTTACTTGGGAAAGGTTATACTTATAACCTTTTTTCTTTACAACCTCTTACGACCCTATCTTATCACCGTTGATTTCCGCCAATCAACGGTTATCATTTTAGCAAATTAAACCAATTAATTAATTATTAATTCACAATAAATGATAACCGTTGATTGACAGAAATCAACGGTGATAATATATGGTTGTAAGAGGTTGCAAAAAAAAAGAGGTTATAAGTATAACATTTCTCTTTTTACTTTATGTTTTTTTTTCTATTTTTTTAAATTCGCAGTTTAAAACTTTTTTCTGTTATTTAAATTTAGAGTTTAAACTTTTAATATAATTAATAAAACCCGACAGTTAAATTTCTTTTTATAATTTAAAAAGTTATTATTTTTTTAATAGTTAATTAAATTGTTAAATATTATTTAAATTGTAACTTAAATTTTATTTAATTTTTCTTAAATAAAAAGCTATTATGTTACAATTTTATTTTAAATTTTAAATTGTTAAATCGCTATTATGTTAAATTGTTACTAGTTAATTCAATGATAGTTTTGATGGGAAGACTTGAAATTAATCATAGTTGAAATTGAAAGACCTGTAAATTATTTGAAACAATAAAATATTATTTCGTTTTCGAAAAATAATGACTACATATGCATGCATATATGGGTAAATGAAAAATATTTTAGTTAGAACAAAAGTTTGCTACCAAGAGCTCAACACAAAAAGAGGTAGAGGTAGACCGAAACTTACTTGGGGGAAGGTAGTAAAACAAGATTTAATGGAGTGAGATATAGATTGGCGGACGGTATGCCTTAGAACGGAATGGAGAAAAGCTATAAGCATGGTAGAGGGTTAGACCCGTTGTTATTCCTATGTTCCAGATGGTCCCTTTTTAGTCTTTTTCCCCTTCGTTTCCCCTCTTCTTCTTTTCCCTTTTTTTTTTACTTTTACTTTTATATTTATATATATATATATATTATTACTATTCTATTTATTTATTTTTATTTTTACTTTTATGTTTCTTTTTTCAACCTTTTTGTATCTTTCATTTGGGTTCATCTACCATAATCCGACCCCAATTAATTTGGGATAAAGGTGTTGTTGATGTTGATGTTGATATAATGAAAGTGATACACATTTAATATCATATAATTAGAGCATTTCTTTATTATTAATGATTTTCTTTTATTTTTTAGCATATATATGTGTGGTATATCTAGGTACTATTAATCTATTCCGCTATTTCCGCAATTGCAACTCGCTATAGTGCTATAGCATTTTTCAGGGTTGGCCGCAATCCACTTTTAACTATTATGGATTGAAGCCATTTTTTGGCTAAAATAACGGCTAGGTAAATTGGAAGGCCAAAAAACTCAAAAGGGCTCTGACTTCAACAAACAAAATGACAACTACCCATGATGAGAATGAGATTACAAACCACCAAAATGGAGCTAGGACGTGTTGACAAAGAGACTGATACTGGAGGCAAGACTAATGGTGGCAAAGGTGACGTGTATAGTTCGGACTAAAAGGTCGATATCAACAGCCCACTACCTAAACACTGTCAATTGGAGGAGAGGAGGGAAGATCTTGAATGAGGACAATGAGGTGAGTCAAACAATGCTAGCAGCTACCAAAACGGTGGCCGAATGTGCACTCACTTTTAAAAAATGGAACGACAACTTGACAGGTGTGGTGGCCCATTTTGGCATAAGGAAGCTCCGATGGAGGTATGGCTTGGTGGGTTGGATGATCAAAGGCCGTTGAAAATGGTGTGATTGGGAGGTGGAGTTGCCGCTCACACAATGGCTGAACTACATCAGCAGTAATGTGAAGGAGAAAGAAATGGGAATATGTCTATGTGAGAGATGACTCTGACTAATATATCTGGTCTTTGATTTTAATTTGAAATCGTGTTTCAGTAAAGTGTTGCCTTGTAATTCTTGGTAGACGGCGCTATGGAGCTTGCTAATACTATTGAGAGAAAGAGAAAAGAGAAGCATACACTGAAATTTGTGCATCCCAACTATGCCAAGAGACTCGATATTTCTGTAACGAATATAATAGATACTGAGATACAATTTTTCTAATTGTATATTTACAGGGATTAGTGTTTTTTATGTTGTAGGAGATAATTTTATCTCCTACACATGCATAAAAGTGTGTGGGGCTCATATTTTTTTTTTCTCTCTTTTCTCTTCACATGGCACTTTTATGTGTGTGTAGAAGATAATTTTATTTCCTACAACATGAGAAACATTAATCCCATATTTACATGATACATTGAATCTAAACATAATAGTACCCATTTCTAATAACCCCCCTCTCCTCTAAGTTGTGGCATATAGTTTATATGCATTGAGCTTGTTGCAGAGATAACTTAGACGAGGACCTCTTAAAGATTTGGTGAAAACAATCTCCTCAAACTGAAGCTCCTTAAGTTGTTGCTTTAGTCCAATGAGTTCGCAAGTGGTGGATGTTGTGACTTGGTATTTTGCTTCAGCACTTGATCTTGTCATTATATTTTGTTTATTACTTTTTGAGGATATTAAGTAGCCTCCTGTGAGAGCACATAATACCTACAGGTTGGAGAACAGGTCTAATCGGCGAATGAACATGTGACAATCTCATTATGTCCTTTATCTTGATAAGTGAGACCTTTTGTTAGAGCTCCATTAATGTATTAAAGGATACAGATCACAGCATCTCAATGGCTTACACACAAGGAATTTAAAAACTGACTAACTGCACTCATTACAAAAGAGATGTCTAGGTGAGGGATTATGAGGTAGTTTAGTTTTTGGCCCAGTTTTCTTTCTATATCTTCCTAGGTCTAATAGCAGCTTTTCTTATTGACATTATGAGTATTAATAGGCTTTTCACTCAACAAACATGTTTTCTCAAGGATGTTCATAGCATACTTCATGTATGAGATTATCATCCCCTACTTGGATTGTGCCAAAAAAACAAAACTTCCAAGGTAATAATGTACAACTTTGCATAAGTGTCTTGGTCAACTCAGGGCACAAAGAGATGATGTCAAAGCAAGCGGAATGAAGCAGGCTGTGACTTGACCAAAGGTTGGATGCGCGCTCGTGTGCCAAAAAAGGGAATGGTGGCCTGACAGGCTGGGGCAGTATGTGGCAGCTCTGTAGGCAGTGCTTCTTGGTTCGCTGGGCGAGCTGAAGCTGCCAGGACGATAATGGGGTCAACTAGTGGAGTTGACACAAACAATGGCAGACTTACACCAATAGTGGTGCAGGGAAGAGAGTAAAGACTGCCAAAACTGTGAACACGGCGAGTTGGGGTCCAAAGCATGAATGGCAGCGTAAAGGGTCCACTAGGTATGCATGGTGTTAGAGTTGCCTCTCTTTTAGGCTTTAGATACCATGTTGAGATAGGGAAAAGAGAAGCTTGTGCTAAAAACCGTATGTCTCGATTACAACATGGACTCAATATTTATAATGAATATTATAAATACAAAGATACAATTTTCCTAATTACTATTTCCATGATACACATAACCTAGACTCTTACACTAAAACTAGACATAATAATAGATGTTTCTAACAAATACAATTATCCTTCTGTTTTAAAATTAATTTGTTTGTTATTTATACTTGACAATTATAATAGTCTCACACTGGCCTCAAATTTTATACTGGTCAGCTTAACATGATATGTTACAAAAGTTTGATTATAGGAAAATAGGTATAAAGGTTATATACCTGATTCATCAGAAGTTCACCATCGCATGATATGTCATGAACTCTTGTTTATAAGCAAATAGATACATATACTGATTCAATGGAAGTTGTATCAATATCAATGAGATGATGGAACACTTCTCCGTATGAGTTGGAATTCTTTTTTCTTTTTTTTTTCTTTTTTTGTGTGTTGTGTGCTTTCTGTTACAACCAGTCTTCACCGACTCATCCAGCATCTATTTTGCATGCTAATTTTTTGAGTGTCTTACATCAGGCGTCATCTTTGTTGGTGCATGATAGTTGATAGTTGGGGTTGGGACTTCCTCAGGAGGTTTTATGCTTTTGTGTAGTTAATGACAGATTTATCTCACCAAAATGCTCATTCGGAATGTCCTATAGAAATGTCAAATCAAGAACTTATCAATGCTGGGACCAAGACAATGGATGAAACTGATCAGGCTATTGAAAGATCTAAGCAGGTGACTCACTTCTGAATTGAAATGGGTTGTACATCAATGACCCTGTACCTTTGATCTTAACTTTCGATTGATACTTAGGTTGTACATCAAACAGTTGAAGTAGGCACCCAAACTGCTGCCACCTTGAAGGGCCAAGTAAGTTTATTTGCACCAAGTATACTTTAAAAAAGGAAGAGTCTATCTGTTCACACACTTGACATTTGTCTATGATCAAATGGTGCAGACTGAACAGATGGGCCGTATTGTTAATGAGCTTGATTCAATTCAGTTTTCAATTAAGAAAGCCTCCCAGCTTGTGAAGGAGATTGGTAGACAGGTTTCTTCATTTTTCATTGTGTCTACGCACTTTTTACTTTCCTTCAAACTTCTGTCGTGAAACTGAAGTGTCTTTACTCCCGTTATCAGGTAGCTACTGATAAGTGCATCATGCTTCTTCTGTTGTTTATAGTCTGCGGTGTCATTGCCATTATTGTTGTGAAGGTATTATCTTCATTCAATCATTTAATCCGATGAACTTATGGTCGATATCTTTCCCTCTCAAGTAGTAATCTAACATTTCTGCTCCAAAGAACAATTTTTACATGAACCATTTTGAGTAATTTATCTTTATTTTTGTAATACTTTCTATAACACCGAAGAAAATGGTGGGGGAGGTGCATAATGATCTGTACAAGTAAATTGCCTATTGAAATGCTTATATTTAATTAGTTTGCCAGCTGATTATGTTGTGCACAATGCCGACTCTATGAGCCTATTTTAACTGGAACTGATATTTTGCAGATTGTGAATCCCAACAACAAAAATATTAGGGATATTCCAGGATTGGCGCCTCCAGCTCCAACCAGGAGGCTTCTGTATTTAAGGAGTGGAGAACATTTTGATTAATTCTAGAAGAATTTTTCCCGTCCAAATCTTATCAACCTGATTCCTGGCTTTCTTGTATGATGGTAAAGTCAGAGGAATGCTATATGGGGGCATCTTTTGGATCTCTTCAATTAATTTTAAATTAAAAATTTTCTTGCCTGAGCTGTGCATATTCTGTTTGTCGTTCCATGTATATCACACGAGCGCCTTTTACTTTGTTTTGAGTGTCATATTTCTTTATGTAACATTTCAAAAATATCGTAGGGCTAGAAAGAAAATAATAATATACTGTGAGATCTTTGGTGTACATGTCCCATTATAAGGAGATTTATGTTGTTTTTAATTTTTCTTTTTTATATTTGTAATCTATGCATATAATTCAATCAGTGTCTGATGGATTGGTTTTGTAAATTATATTTATTCTAAATTGCACTTGGAGCTGCTCATATCATTGTCTATTTTTCTGCACCATGAAGCCCTAGATAGGGATGATTGTCTGCTTGTTGATGCTTCAGGCTTTTTTCCTCTCTTTTTTTCCCCTTTACATCTTTGTTTTTTTATTTTATTTTATTAAAATCAGTAATATCACGGAGTATTTATACATCTTTAACAAGTGGGATTATATCGGAAGCTTGCGGTAGTCATAAAAGATGTTAGCTACATCACTCTCTCTCTCTCTCTCTCTCTCTCTCTCTCTCTCTCAAGCAACAACCAAAATGAAAATGAAAATGGGTCAATTTGACGACTGTAGATGGTTTAAATAAAAACTGACTAATTAATGCTTTTTATAAAAGTAATAATTGAATGCGATCAAAGTAGCACTTTGAATATGCGAGATAAGTCTTGCACTTCATTAATACAAAACCATATGTCCAACGTGACAGTCTAACATGGCAATCATACGGGATCCCATCAGTCTTCCATTACCACAATATTAGACTTGTTCTGTATTATGGTGATGTAGGACTAAATCATGCGGGACTGCCACTAGACAAGGGGTCACATATTAATGAGGTATGAGACTTGTCTTATAATGCCCCATTTGCGGCCGTTTGTTAACATGTAATATCGTAATAAAAGCGTTGCACACTTTATTAACGTAGTGGAAGACTAAACTAAAAGTATCGCTAATAGCCTATGTACTTTGTGTCTTGACTGTAATCTTTCTAACTTTCCTTATATATTGTCTCGCTTCTAGTTTATTTCTCATTTATTTAAATTGCACAGTCTCATATTTGTACAGATTTTTTATCTAATAGACCCACCATCGTAACTTAATAGTCAAGCACTATTCGAGTATAGCATCTTGTACTAATTCAAACAGAATCTTACGGATAGCATGGAAATTGGATAATAGCTGGTCCAATCCACACACACATATATATATATATATATGGTTTTATAAGAGTTATAATAATTGTGTTATGTTATAAGAATGCCAGAATTTTTTTTTTTTTTTTTTATGAGGCCCCCACAAAATGTTGTACCTGATAACATGGTGATGATGAGTCCAATCCACATATATATATATATATATATATATATATATACTAAAAATTGGCTCTATGCCATTACTTACTGATATCATCTCACATCATAACAAAAAACATATGCATAATCATGCTCTACAAACATTTTAATACAGTCATCCATCCAAGATACATATCCGCCTATATAATAGTGTATGATACTAAAACATGCCCACAAAATGTAAATACAGATATCCCAAAACATAAATCTTCATCGATCATGGATGCCCTAACTCAGTGCGGGTCTCTTGCCCTGTGAGGGCTCTCCTGTTATTATCTTACTAGAAATGTCCCCAAACGGGGTGAGATATAATCTCGTAAACTCGAGGTTTATGAAGTAGTCTCTACTCATGAGTACACTTTCTGCATGAAAGGTTAGATAACATAGCATAGAAGAAAGCATATATTGCAACATATACATAACACGTCCAGTGACTATGCTCCAGGGGTTGCATCCCACAGGAGAGTCATACACGAAAATCCACAAGCTTGTCGCCCATCAGATTATACACTTTTGGCACCGTGAGTCCATTGGAAAGGTATTTACTTCCTGGCACCAAGAGTCCAAATGGAAGTCATACATAGAAATTCACACTCCATACATTACATAATAACATATCATATCACATCACAACACATCATATTATAACATATCATATCATATAGACCTACATGAATGCAACTATACTAGTATCTAACATTTATTAGTTATACAATCATAAAGTAGGAGAAAACTCCTAAATTAAGAGCTTACTTGTAAAGCTTTTATATCACTTTTACTTAAAATCCTTAGAATCCTGATTAAAAATCACTGTATTACTTGATTCACACATGGTTTACCAACAAATAGCAATGAATATACACACTTCAACTTTACTATTGCTTACTCCCATCATATAACAATAATTTTTTTTTGGATACAATAGAAGGGCAGAGCCCCAACAAAGCAAAAGAAAAAAAACAGCACAAAAGAAACACCAATCAATCAGGGGCCCTAATAATATTACTGGCAACACCCTTTTGATTAGAGAAGATGAGATGAAGCATATCAACAGTTGGGGTTGGGCAACAGTGAGAACCCCAAGGGAAAGAGAGAGCTTTTTTAGCTAACCAATCAGCAACTTGTTACCATCACGCTTCACATGAAGAAACTCAATATTCCAATCTTTATCCATCCAAGCTCGAATCCTAACTACAACAGGTAGTTCTCGAGCATCTTTACCAATACTGCTAAGCAAGTTAATAGCAAGAATAGAGTCACTCTCAATAATAACTTTTTTGGTATTTAGTTGCCAAGCAAACTCAGAACCTCTGAGGATAGCCCATAATTCAGCTTGGAGAGGAGAACAAGAGCCCAAAAATGATTGAAATCCACTAATCCAAGCACCATCAGAATCTCGGCAGATCCCTCCACAGGAAGCCTTTCCAACATTGATAGCTCCATCCACATTCATCTTAAGCCACTCTATTGGAGGACGCACCCAAAGAGAGAATGAAGAGATACCTATACTGCTGGTCATAGGAGCTCTAATGGAATTCTTTTCCTTCACCCGATTTAATCCAAAAAGGAAATTCCCAATCAAGAGGCTGTTGTCATCTGGTCTTTGAAAATTGTCTTCATGAATTTCTTTATTTCTCCAAAGCCACAAGAACCAGCAGATAACAAAAAATAAATCCCTCCAATCAGTCCCCCTGTCATCAAAATAATGAAGGTTTTTTTTAACCAAGAAGTCAGATCCATAACAGAGAAGAAAAAAGGGGGTAGGGGTTGAAAAAGTTGAGTTTTCCAAACCCTTGCTGCCCAAGGCAATATCTAAAGGCATGAAAAATTGTTTCCACCTTATCCAAACATAAATGGCATTTGTCAGTACCATTACCCCACACAACAGATCTATTTTTAGTTAGAAGACGACCACGTGACATTTTTCAAATGTGAAATTTAATTTTTTTTGGACCCTTCCAATTCCAAATTCTGCTCCAAGGGAAATCAAGGGAGAGATCATTAAACTCCATAATTCTAGAATAAACATGCTTGACCAATGAAGATGGGGGATTTTTATCTGACCAATAGAGACAGTCCCTACCAGCTACGGCCGAAGGAGGAGGGATTGCAGTGATTTGTTCATCACTGATTGGTCAAAGAAACTAGCTAGCAGGTTAATGTTCCAGTTCCCTGAATCTTTACTGATGTAGTCCACCACCATATCATTCAGCAAGAGGGGATGAGGAGGCTGAGTAGCTACATTAAGGAGTTTAGGAATGTCACTGATCCAATTGTCCATCCAGAAATTCACTTTTTGCCCATCACCAATTTCCCAGACTAGCCCCTTAAAAAAATTAGGTCAGATTTTGCAGAGATTCTTCCAAAGGCTAGAATCATAAGGTTTGCTAACAGAGGTAAATTGTAAATCCTTATTTCTACAATATTTAGCTAGTAAAACCTGGACCCACTACTAAGAGAGGGAACTTATTACAGACCAAACTAGTTTATGGAGAAATTCTTCATTTTGGTACTTGAGCACAGGGAGGCCAAGACCACTAACCTGTTTAGGAGAGCAAATTTTCTCCCAAGAGATAAGATGGGTTTTCCTCTTCAAAGTAGTATCTCCCCAAATGAAGCTTCTCTGGAGTTTCTCAATTTCATCACAAATGCCCAGAGGGATTTGACCATTATGCATATGGAACATTGGGATAGAAGAGATGGCAGACTTAGCAAGAATCACTCTCCCTGCCACTGAGAGATTTTGTTTAGACTAACCATTTAATCTGCTATGAACTCTCTCCATAATGTCACTAAACATACTTTTGTTCACTCTTCCATGTTTCATCATACTCCCCAAATATCTGCCAAAATTTTTTGTAGGAGCAAAGCCACACAAATCAACAATTTTACCAGCAAGGCTGTCATCCACATTTTTTGAAAAAAAATATATTGGATTTCCTATAGTTAACCTTTTGGCATGAAATAGCACCGAAGAGATTCAAGCACTCCATAACTTTAGCAATCTGACTTTTAGAAGCTTTAGCAAACAATAAAAGGTCATCAGCAAAGAGGAGATGAGATATCTTAGGCCCACCCTTACCTGCTGCCATAGAGGTCCAGTTTTTGTTATCCACCTCATCAGCTATAATATGGGAAAGCTTCTTTATGCAAAGCACAAAGATATAGGGGGACATTGGATCACCTTGTCTAAGCCCTCTACTAGGAATAATAGAACAAATTTACCATCATTCCAAAGAATCTCAAGCTCGGTTGAAGAAATACAATTCATGATGATATTTACCAATTCCAAGGGGACATTGATTTCTTCTAGAACATCTCTAATGAAGCTCCAAGAGATGCGGTCATAAGCCTTTTCCAAATCAATCTTTATAGCAAAGAAATCACGCTTACCTCTCATTCTCCTCATAGAGTGTATCATTTCTTGTGCAATAATGCTATTGTCCTGAATATGTCTCTTTGGGACAGAACTGACTTGAAAATGAGAGATGATTTTATGCAAAATAGGCTTCAACTTATTGACCACCAGCTTGCTAATACTTTTGTAGAGGACAGAGCACAGGACAATAGGCCTAAATTGGGACACTTTCTCAGGTTTAGCAACCTTAGGGATGAGAACCAACAAGGTTTTATTGATAGTTTCCAAACTGGAGGGGTTCTTCCAGAACTGATGAATAGAAGCTATTGTTTGACCACCAATAAGATCCCAATTCCTCTAGTAGAAGTAAGCAGGAAATCCATCCGAACCAGGAGCTTTTAAAGCACCCATACTAAAAAAAGCCTCATAAATCTCAGAATTGAAGATGTGGGCAGTCATATGCTGTAAATCACCTCTATCTAGATTTGGGAAAGTTTTCTTAGTTGTATGCCAAGGTCTGTCCAGATTATCATCAGAAAAGAGGGAGTTGTAAAAAGAGAGAACAACATTAATAATTGATATTTCATCCCTCATTAACCTGCCAGCATCATCTCTCAACTCCATAATTTTATTTCTAGCCCTTTTCATGATGGTGGTAGTGTGGTAGAACCTATGTAGCACCGATACTGACACGGGACACGTGACACGATACGACACGACACTCCGACACGTTAATTCTAAAAAATGTTAGATTTCGACACGTTAGGACACGTTTTGATATTAAATAATATTTTTAATTTATTTAGTGTATATTATATTTAATATTCAATAATTTAACAAAAAAATGAATCTAAACTTATAATATTCATAAATTTTGCAAATAAACATAAAATATCCCAAATATTTATATTAAACTCAATAAAATGATAATCGTAATCCAACGAATCTAATATTTTGAACTAAAAACTCAATGCAAATCAATCTTTGAATCTTTTTTTTGAATTTCTATAACACATGTTGGAGTGTCGGGGAGTGTCGGAGTGTCCGAGAGTGTCGGGAAGTGTCGGACACGACACGTCAGGGTTTTTGAAGTGTCGGTGCTTCATAGGGTAGAACTTCGTATTTTTATCCCCATCAGCTATCCACTTACACTTAACCACAACATTGATTTCATTTTGGAGGGCTTGGTCTAAAGCTAAAACAACCTCATCATTCAGCCTTTGGGACTCAGATTGAGCCTTTTGGAGCTTGTTGATGAGGACCTCTTTTTTTTTGGATGTGACCAAACACATTTTTATTGCAGTCCTTTAGGGGAGTAACCAGATTAGTCAAGGCTGAGTAAACATTGGTATTTCTATTCCAGGTAGATTTGTGAAAAGGAATGAGATTAACATGGTCCTGCCAAGCAGCCAAAAGTCTGAATGGCCTTTCCCTCCAAATAGTAGCAGCAGGGTAGAGAGATAAAAGAATGGGACTATGGTCAGAATTCAATCTAGGAAGAGTACGAGCCTTGGCTTCTCCAAATATGGTTCTTCAAGTTGCATTAACACACTATGTCTAGTCTTTTAAAAACTCTCTCCAGGTGAAGGCATTTAGCACCTCTCCACGTAAATTCAGAACCAGCACAGCCAATATCCATCAGGTTGCAGTCATCAAGAACTTCAATAAAGTTGAGACATCTAGACAGGTTCACAAGAATACCTCTTTTTTTCTCCCTAGCATACATGATCTCATTGAAATCCCCCATTATCAACCAAGGCGTAGATAAGTTGCTGTCGATTCTACGAAGATCCTTCCAAAGGTCTTGTCTCACTTCCTCTCTGGGCCTAGCATAGACCATAGTTAACACAAAACTCACACCATTGCTATCAGTACAGTTAACATGGATGTATTGGTTCGACTTTTCAATGAGCTTAATTGAAAATTGGTCTTTATTTCACAGCAACCAAATACCCCCCATATAACCGATAACATCTTCAATCAAATAGGATTTGAATCCTATTTGATTTATTCTACGCAGAGCTATTGCACCACTGATTCTGGGCTTAAGGATAACATCCAAGCCTACTTTACATTTTTTGGTGAAATTCCTCAAGATGGATTTAAAAGGTTTTTTATATGCACCCCTGCAATTCCAGGCTAAGCAATTCATTGATAAGGGTTAGGATTTCCAGGGTTTAAGAGTACATGGGAACTTAAATCACTATCATTCTCTTTTGCTCAATGATCATACCATCCATCTCCATACACTCAATCTTACCCGTAGTAGAATGTTCAACTTCAGCAGGTGGATCAGGTGGCTCATTCTCAGCATATCCACCTTCTACAGCCTGCACATGGCTAGTGGTACACTCTTCCATTGATGAATAGGAACATTCAGGGCAAGGATTGAGCTCCTCCAGCATGTTATCAGTTTCATTCAGCTCCAAAGATTCAGGGATTTTAGCAGGAAAACAGGGATCCAATTTATTTTTTATGTTTCCAGCTGCCAACTTAGTCTCTAAATTGTGCTCTTTAGAGATGGGGGAGGATAGGCTTCCAAACATTCTCTCTTTTGGAAGAATGAATGACAGCAGGGATAGCAACAGGACCCACACGTTGAAGGTTTGAAGATCCAGGATGAGGGTTGTTGGTGACCACCAACTTGGTTTTCAATCTTAGGGATGGGCTTTTTTCTGACTTATTTTCGTTAGCCTTTACTGAAAAGAGCATTTCAGGATCTTTGGTAGGCCTATTAACACTGGTTTGATTATTCCCTTTTGAGGGGCCAGGAGAGGGAAGTTTCGATGGAGTGGATTGGTGGGATTTACCATTGGTTTTGCTCTTCCCTGTTTTGGGAAGGGTAGGAGTGACCTTGTTAGTCAGGTCAGCACCAAAACTCCTGATGTCAGAGTGGTTGTTCTGGATCTTGGGAGCTTGGATTTTTTTCTTCCTTTGAACAATCATCCAAGGACCCACTCCTTAATTAGAGGTAGGTTCTTTAGGTTGTTTTGTAGGTTTATCCACTGCAACATTGACATCAATTGGGGTCTGATTTTTAGCTAGCTCAGTGCATCCCTCAATGTTATGGCCATACCAACCACAATGGAGGCAGATGACGTACAGACCCTCATATTCAATTCTTTTTATTTTTCCTTCTAACTTGTACTCACCTACCAACGATTTAGGAAGGTCTAGGTCTACACACACCCTACCAAATCGACCTCTATCTCAAGTAGAGGTTATTCTATCAACTTTCAGCATCTTTCCTAAAAGATTACCAAACAAATTCAAATACTGAAATTCAAAGAATACTACACCTGGAAGGCGAATCCAAGCAGCCACTTTGTGGATATTTGCATGATCAGGATCGAAACAGGGTTCCCACTCCCGGACAGCCAAGTAGTGCCCCAATATTATCCACAGCCCACTAGTGATAGCAAGGGTGAGATCTTCCACATTCACAAATTTCACTAAGTAGAACTCACTTCCGAGGTCAACAAGAGTGATTGTTCCCGACTTTGCCCAAGAAAACTCCAGCTTTTTCTTCATGAAGCTTACTCCCACTTTTTTCCCAAGAGTTTTACAATGTGGGCATTTTGCCAAGGTTTCCTCATCCTTGCCTTTGTTTCTTTAGTGCATTTGATGTTGAAGCAGCCATCTTCTTCGACAACCATTTGGAACCCCCAATCTGTGACTTCACTCTCTATCGGATCTAGGGGTACACTTATCCCCTCCCCTGTCACCCCATTTTCAGCTCCCATAACTTGAACCCATGTTTTTGCTTTCCCATTTGGTAGATCCTCTTTTGGGAAGCCTAGGTTCGCTCCACGGTTAGCTCCAACTGAAGACTACTCCTCACCGTTTTTGGACCACTTTACACTTTTTCTGGATATTATAGTCCACTCCAGCCGCTTTGGCCCAAGACGCAGCCCAAGACATAACCCAAGTCAACATATCAGCTTCACATGCTGATATTGCAGCTGGACCCATGTGATAGAATAGGAAAGCTGTTATAGGAAGTTGTTATTTATTTTTGTTAGTCAGTTAATTTAGTTATCTGATTGAGCTTGTATATAAAGATAGTTAGTATGTATTATTCACTTACTTTTTCATCAATGAAATTCAATTTTATAATTTCTAGTAAGTTGGTATCAGGGCTTTAATGAAGCTCTAGTATTCTTTCTTTCTTTTCCGCCGCTTTTCTTCTTCTCTACCAATATACCAGTGCTTCCTTTCTTGTTTCTTGTTTCTTTTCTTTTCAACAATGGCACAACCTTTGCCAGATTACCTTACCAATCCTGCAAACCCTTTCTTTCTTCACCCAAGTGAGAATCCTTCTCTAGTTCTTGTATCTCCAAAGCTAAATGGCAAGAACTACCACAGTTGGGCTAGGGTAATGAAGATGGCACTACTTTCAAAGAACAAAGTAGGATTCATCAGTGGTGGAATTGTGCCTCCACCAGCTGAAGATCCACTATTTCTTGCGTGAAAACGTTGCAATACTACATTGCTTGGATGGATTCACAGATCCATTGATGATTCAATAGCAAGATCGATACTCTGGATCGACAAAGCCTCTGATGCATGGAACGATCTCAGAATTAATTTTGCCCAATCCGATATCTTCAGAGTATCGGATATTCAAGAAGATACGTACAAGCTTCAACAAGGAAGCAAGTCCATCACTCAATACTTCACTGAATTGAAAACTCTCTGGGATGAGTTAGATAACCTTCAGCCTCTACCGATTTGTAGGTGAGTAAATCAATGCAATTGTGGAGCATTTGATCAGATAAGAGCAGATACATATCGTGATTATGTGATCCGATTTCTTAAAGGCTTGAAAGAGAAACATGCTCATGTCAGGTCACAGATCATGATTATTAATCCTATTCCTAATGTAGCTCGAGCTTTCTCTTTAGTCATTCAACAAGAAAGACACCTCCAATCTGATGCAATTGTAGAGGTTTCAAGCGATCTTCATGCTTAAGCAAATATTTTTGATAACAGAAATAAACCATCCTATGGAAGAGGCAGAGGTGGAAACAACACCAATGGTGGACGTGGTGGAACAAGGATATGTACAAACTGTGGTAAGAAGAATCACACTGTG
Organism: Gastrolobium villosum; assembly: GCA_032173675.1. Lineage (NCBI taxonomy): Eukaryota > Viridiplantae > Streptophyta > Magnoliopsida > Fabales > Fabaceae > Gastrolobium > Gastrolobium villosum. Next base: position 175,300 of record JAVKPL010003705.1, read on the forward strand.
GACACCTGTTATCAAATCCATGGATTTCCTCCTGGATACAAGTTCTTGCTGCCATCAAGACCAAGAAATGCTGCTAATCATATTGCATTTGGTGACTTTGAAGAAAATGCATATGATGAAACCAATGGATTCAAGAATGTTCAGAATTCAAATCTTTCTTTAACTTCTGATCAATATCATCAGTTGATGAATCTTTTGCAGTCATCTTACCCTCAATCACAGGCTTCGATGCAAGAAACCACAACACCAGTTAGCAACCATTTCAAAACCTCAACTACTTGTTTAGCATCTAATGCTAAGAATGATCAAGGATCAGGTAATGATGCAGTCCAATGGCTACTTGATACAGGTGCCACGGATCATATAATATCAGCTCGTTCCTTATTCTCTTCTTTACATCCAATTACTCCTCTTTCCATTACATTACCTGATGGATTATGTGTGCAAGACTCTTATTCTGGAATTATTTATATTTCTCCTCTTTTAACTCTGTTTAATATGCTATATGTCCATGAATTCAAAGTAAACCTGATTTCTGTTAGCAAGCTTCTTTCTACCATATCTTGTTATCTCATATTTTTCAATTCTTCGTGTTTGATAAAACAGGCCTCCACCAAGAAGACGATTGGTACAACTAAGGCTAAGGATGGATTGTACGTGATAACTAACCAAACATCAAAACACAAAAGCCAAAAATCAGCTCGATTTCAGGCTACTGCCAATACAACATAAACACATAAAGCCACATTATGGCATCGTAGACTAGGACATGTGTCTTCATCTGTTTTATGTCAAATTTCTTTTCAATTTCCTTTTATACCTTCAATGAATGTATCACCTTGTGATGCTTGTCAATTAGCTAAGCAACATAGGTTACCTTTTCCTTCAAGTGTTACAAATTCCACAAATGTATTCCAACTATTACATGCAGACATATAGGGACCATATTTTGTCCCATCTATTCATGGATATAGATACTTTCTTACTTTAGTAGATGATTTCTCTAAATTCACATGGATTATTCTGATGAAAACCAAAAGTGAAGTTCACACCAATATTCAGAACTTTGTTGCTTACATTGAAACTCAATTCAACATAATTTGAAAACTTTTCGTAGTGATAATGGATTAGAGTTCATAATGCCTACTTTCTTTGACAGCAAAGGAATTGTTCATCAAAGAAGTTGTATAGAAACCCCTCAGCAAAATGGAACAGTAGAAAGAAAGCATCAGCATATATTAAATGTGGCACGAGCACTTTTCTTTCAAGCTCACCTTCCTCAACATTTTTGGTCCTATGCTGTTAGACATGTTGTTCATCTTATAAATAGATTACCTACTCCCTTGCTTAATAATAAATCTCCTTTTGAAATTCTTTTTCAGTCTTCTCCTATTCTCACTCATTTACGTTCTTTTGGTTGCTTAGCTTATGCTACTACTCTAGCCTCCCATCGTACCAAGTTTGCTCAAAGGTCCCAGAAATGCATCTTTCTTGGCTATAGGGAAGGTGTTAAAGGTTTTCTTCTATATAATCTCAGTTCACACACTATATTCATATCTCACAATTTTTTTTTTGAAGATAAATTTCCTTTCTCTCAAACAGACCAACCTCAACCTACAGAAATAGCTTCCTTTCCAATTTTCTTGCCTAACACTGAGACTGATCTGTTCCCTGTATCTTCACATGCTGTTAATAATAACACTGATATCATTGCTCCACCAGCACCTCATGTTTCCCCATATCATCCTCGTCGTTCTACAAGACAAAGAGTCCAACCTCATTACCTTCGTGATTATCACTGCAATCTCTCCAATGCCATGGTTCACCAAGTCTCTTCAGGTACCACTCCTTTTCCTCTTTCTCATGTTATTTCTTATAATCGTTGCTCACCAAACTTTACCAGATTCTATCTTAGTACTATGATCCACACAGAACCAAAAAGCTATGCCCAAGCCTCTAAACATCCTTCTTGGCAACAAGCAATGACTGCTGAATTACAAGCCTTGGAGTTGAATAAAACTTTGTCACTAGTTGACATTCCACCCGATAAGCACATTATTGACTGCAAATGGGTTTATAAAATCAAGCTTCGTGCTGATAGTTCCATAGAGCGCTACAAAGTTTGCCTCGTTGCAAAAGGGTATACACAAACCGAAGGAGTGGATTAATTCGACACTTTTAGTCCTGTTGCAAAAATGACAATTGTACGCGTTCTTCTTACTATTGCATCTGCACTCAACTGGTTCCTTGAATAGTTGGATGTTAATAACGTGTTTCTTCACTGTGATTTAATTGAAGAAGTCTACATGTCCTTATGATATGCTCCCAGCATATATGCTTATAGATTTCTAAACTTTCATCCTGCTCCCACCAGGCTATCAGACCTCCAACACAGCCCAAGTTTGCGAGTTATAGAAGAGTTTATATGGCCTCAAACAGGCAAGTCGACAGTGGTATTCGAAGCTCTCTGCCACTCTTATTTCTCTTGGTTACACTCAGTCCAATGCAGACCATTCTCTGTTTGTAAGGACTACCACTTCTTCTTTTACTGCCCTTTTGGTGTACGTCGATGATATTGTTTTGACAGGGAATGACAATGGGGAGAGTCAACGGGTTAAGCAAATTTTAGACACTCGTTTTCGCATCAAGGATCTGGGAAAAATTCGTTTCTTTCTGGGTTTAGAAGTCTCACGTTCTAAAGCTGGTATCATGATTAACCAGCGTAAATATGCTCTTGAAATACTTGAAGACAGTGGTCTATGGCTTCTAAGCCTGTTACCACTCCCATGATGCCTTCTACTAAGCTTTATCGTGATCAAGACACAGCTTATCACGACCCTTCTTCTTACCGTTGATTGATAGGTCGCCTCCTTTACTTAACCACTACAAGACCTGACTTGAGTTTTTCCATTCAACAACTCAGTCAGTATATATCAGCTCCCTCTCAGGCTCATTATCATGCTGCCACCCGTGTGCTTCGTTATATCAAAGGGGCTCCAGCAAAGGGATTATTCTTCCCTTCCTCCAATGACCTACGTCTCTGTGGTTTCTCTGACTTTGACTGGGCTTGCTGTGTTGACACCTGACGTTCCATCACAGGTTTCCGCACTTTCCTAGGCCCTTCCTTGATTTTCTGGCGGTCTAAGAAACAGAATACTGTGAGTAGATCTTCCACCGAGGCAGAATATCGAGCTCTTGTCTCCTTATCTTGTGAGATTCAGTGGCTTCATCTCCTTCTTCAAGAACTTCAGGTTTTCCAAGATAAACCTGCTTCCATATATTGTGACAACAAGTCTGCAATCTATCTTGATAGAAATCCTATCTTTCACGAACGATCAAAGCATATCGAGATCGATTGCCATATCACGCGTGAAAAAATACAAGCTGGGTTGATTCACTTACTGCCTGTGGATACCTCTGATTAGTTGGCATATGTTTTTACAAAAGCACTTCATCCTACTTCCTTCATTTCCATCATTGGCAAGCTTGGACTCTTAGATATCCATAGTCCAGCTTGTGGGGGGTATTAGTGTCCACTCCAGCCACTTTGGCCCAAGACGCAGCCCAAGACACAACCCAAGTCAACATATCAGCTTCACATGCTGATATTGCAGCTGGACCCATGTGATAGAATAAGAAAGCTGTTATAGGAAGTTGTTATTTAGTCAGTTAGTTTAGTTATCTGATTGAGCTTGTATATACAGATAGTTAGTATGTATTATGCACTTACCTTTTCATCAATGAAATTTAGTTTTATAATTTCTAATAAGTCTGGACCCAGAAGAGTCACCATCATTATTACCTTTCAAAACTTCCATGAGAAAGAAGAAGAGAATTGAAACCCAGTGAAGACACAAAATGCCCTAGCAGAGAGAAAGAAAAGGGCTCGCGGGTACACAATACTTATTAACTTATCATACTTGACAATTCATACCCATACCACCAGTCAAAACCAAATACCTAAACCTACATAACATATATAAGGATTCATTAACCTTACAAACTTCCACTAAACCAATTAATATTCTAATCAATTACATCATATTCAAGGTTTTTACATACCATTTAACTTAAGGAAACAATCATTACATACCATATACCCTCTTTGTAATGTTTGACATGATATATAAATAAATAAACAATTGTAAATATAAATTACAAACATACATTAAAATAAAATGAGAGCTATCGCGTTGAAAACTTGATATCAATGACTAAAAATAATGAAATATTTCATAACAAAAATTTTCACCTTAAACAACTGCGAAAATTTTAACCAAATCATGTTGATAACTTATTGTGAGAAGAGAGGTGAATAAATGAAATCAACTTAAGAAAAGAAAATTACAAGATAGAGAAAAAAAGAAATAGAAAAGTCAAAAATTATATTATTCAATGTGTGAGAATACAAGTCATACAACTTCAATATATATTTATGAAGGTGGGGAAGAGTGCAAAATATTTTCCATTTTTATTACAATATTTAAGCTATGATAAAGTTATATACATTTGTATGTAGTAATATCCATTTATAATACCCCACTATCTGTAATCTTTTACAATTGCAAATAATTTTGAGTTCTCAAAACCCTAAATTGAGAATACCACCAATTGGATGGCTTGGAGGGGAGCGAACGTGGTGCTATCGAGAGCCAATAGGATAAAGACGAAGTTGCAGTCGGCGCTCGAACCCATCGTTTTGGAGGTGGACGACGTGTCGCACCAGCATACCGGTCACGCTGCCATGAGGGATACTTCCGATAAGGAAACTCATTTCAACGTCAAGATCGTTTCCCCCAAGTTCGACGGCCATAGCCTTGTGAAACGACACCGCATGATCTACGACCTCCTCGCCGACGAGCTTCAATCTGGGTTGCACGCGCTCTCCATCGTGGCCAAGACGCCCCACGAAACAACCGCCGCCAAATGATAAGTTGCGGACTTGCCGTGTTAAAAAGTTCGAGCATTTTCGACTGTGAGTGTTCAAAGTTTGAATCTTGACTTTGTTTTCTAATGACCCATTTGAATTGGTTTGCCAAATTGGCTTGTTCTTGTATTGGTTTTTGAATTTGTTGCTGTGGTTGAAGCTTGAGGCTTCAGTGTTGGTGTAATGTCTCGTTCTTAAATACTAGAAATTAGATATCAAAGTAAATAAAACCTTTTTTAGTGTAGATTGAAATTTATTAATATGTCTTAGTTGACTCCACTCACTTGTAAATTGCGCTATCTAGCATCTCTTATCTCAAGTATTTGTACTTTAGATATTGCTCTATGAATGGAACCTTAGTCATCTTATGTGGCTTGTCTGATCCTAATTCTTTTGTATACGTGTACACTAAACACACACACACATATTGAAGTCTTGCTGGACTCTGCATTACTTGGCAGGACATACATCACTATTACATCACTAATTCCTGATTTTACCTATGTTTTGTCTAGTTTTACATTTAAATGAGGTTTTTACTAACCATGATGTGTGAGCTTTAGATGAGTGGTGTGGATGTGAGGTGTTTGCCCATCACTTCTGTTCAGGGTGATTGAACAGGAAATGTCCAGCCTAGATGAAGGGGACTGGTGTTTTTATCTTCAGAACGATAGCAGAGGTATTTGATATGGGAAAGATTAGAATACTTAGGCCAACAGTTTGATATCAAGGGTGTGTGTGTGTGGACACCTGTAGAGTGAGGGGGAATGGGGTTTTCTGGGTGTACAATGCACAAGTAAGATCAATTGGGAGGTAGTGAATGTGTGTTTTCCAGGTTGTAGAGTCCCACTTATATGAGGTTACTGTCGCAGTTATGGAGGAAGTGATATATACCCAGAAGGTAATTCTGCAGGCGTCATGGTGTGATCATGTGTAGTGGAGTGCAGTTGTGCGTAGTGGAAGATGATCCCCGGATGGAGTGGATTGGAGGGACAGTTCTGGGTAACTGCTGCGCATTGGTGGGCAGCGAAATGGTTCCAGGCTGATTCTCGGTATTGTGCTTGATCCTTGGGCCATAGTCTGCAGGCTGGGAATCCGGGAACAACTTCAAATTTGTGATTGAAATATATATTAGTTATTGCCTTTAGTGATAGTATCTGGTTGTTCTGTGCTGCTTATAATTTATTGTTTTGTATGATACTTTGATCTTTTAAATAAGGGGTTTGCATCCATCATGCAATAGGAAAAAGAGAGTTTCCTACACACAACATTTTTTGGGCCCCATATTTTTTGAAGCAAAAAAAAAAAAAAAAAACCTAAGGCACGGAATACGAATCTCTATAACATGACCACTTCACTTTTCCTACAACATAACTCTTATAAAACCTTTTAAATAATTATATAATTTATATTTATAATTGTCATATTTGGTTGCTGTATTTTGTATAATTTATAATTATTTTATTTTATTTTTTATGATATGTTGATTTTGTTCTATTATTGGATGTGCATGCATACATATCTCAGTTCTCATATTGCAACAATTTCTTGTATCCATTTGTTGAGCTATGAAGCACCGACACTTCAAACACCCTGACTTGTCGTGTCCGACACTCTCCGACACTCGACACGCGTTATAGAAATTCAAAAAAATATTCAAAGGTTGCGTTGAGTTTTTAGTTCAAACTATTAGATTCGTTAGATTAGGATTACCATTTCATTGAGTTTAATATAAATATTTGGGATATCTTATATTTCTTTGCAAAATTGATGAATATTATAAGTTTAATTTCATTTTTTTGTTAAATTATTGAATATTAAATATAATATATACTACATAAATTAAAAATATTATTTAATATCAAAACGTGTCGAAATTTAACATTTTTTAGAATTATCGTGTCGGAGTGTGGGGTCGTGTCCTGTGTCGGTATCGATGCTACATAGTTGCTGACTTCCTTAATCTTTTCAGTTTTGACCGTTTATTACTTAAGACTCCCACATTTAGACATGCATACATTAATAATAATGTCACACTACTTTGTTTCTCTGAGAAAATATCACACCTCTAGATTTATTTTTGTCATTAGTTTAAAATGTCAAGGGCCCCTGGATAATTGGCATATGAGAAAAGCTTCTAATATTGAATTGCCTTTTAGATTTTTCGATGAGAGGGTGGCTTCACCCAAACAGGATGAGTTTCATTGGCTAGGGCTAGTATTAGTAGTTTATGACTTTTTGCTTTAGATGCTTTATATGCTTTAAATGAGTTTCCACTTTGCCATGAATGCCTTGTGCTTATTGTTGGTATTGAGTCTGAACTAAAGCTCCAATGATGAATTGACCAGATCCCATAAAACTTCTAATTCTATCGTTCCAATTTCTGAAGTTCAATTAGTGTTCCTTATTACGTGTTGAAAAAGGTGAATCTGAGGAGCTTCCGTCAGAAATCTTGATATCTTGTCGCCATTTTTCCAAAAGAAGCAATTTTAAGATTTTTTTTCCCTTCTCTCTCTCACACACACAACACAAGAAATAAATAAAGATATCGGGAAGGTTTTTTCCTCATGAGATGTTTCTGGATTAAGTCATTACAGTGATGTCAATATGAACAAATGGATGATGGAAGGCAACAGCGGAGCGAGCTGCCCTCCTTCAAATTTATATAATGCTTTAGTTGTGGGTGTCATTTGTAGGGATCGTTACCCTTCAAATTTTTATAAGTTTTTAGTTGTGAACATCATTTTTGTTCTTTTGGTTACATGAATAGTTATAACTTACAAATAATATTACATTTGAGATTTCGCTCCCTTCACAAAATTTTCTGGCTAAGCTGTGAATTGGTTATTCTTAAACGTTATAGTGAGGATATTTTAAATCAAAACATTTTGAAGTTTGTTTGGCTCTGTTGCTAAAATTCCTTGGTTAAATTGGTGCATGACACTGCTAGAATTTTGCTTTGAATCTTGAAACAAACTATTTTAGTTTCAATGTTGCATATATCTATTTTTGTTTGTCCATCCCTCTCATGTGAGGGGGTGTGTTGAGATATATAAAACCATTAATATAACCTCATCCAACGGCTTAAGCTTTTGGGTTGAATTGGTTCTTTACATTTTGTTTGTTTTTATGTTTTAAAAAATGTGACACATGAACAAAATACATATCTCTCGGTTCACCTAAAAACAAGATAAATTTCGTATTTTTTTTTTCTTGTCTTCATATGAATATTAGCTAAATGGTTTAATAAATAATTACTTTCACTCCAAATTTGACAAGCTCTTAGCATGAAGTGCTTACCATGAAATTGAATTTTCAATTTAAAGTGAGAGAGAACAGCTAATATGTTGTTTACACTCATAAGTATATCATGCTTAAATCACTAATGTAGTTATGTCATTTTGATAAATCTCAAAATAACCAGTGATTATGCTATCACTAGACATTCATCAAAAAAGAAATTTGACTTGAGTAAGGCGTAAAAGTGAACACATATCAGAGTGAATAAGCGACCTATGTAAGCATTTTGCTTACAACTAAACAAAATTCCACTTTTACTAAGTAGAGTGCTACAATAGTTCATATATGAGTAATTCTAAGCAGTACATTTTCAAGTTTAATTGGTTTAAGCCCTCCTTCCTGATCCATCATTTATCACAACTAGGAGCCTGATCATCCTATCATTTAAAGAAAAAAGTTTAAAAAAAGCAACAAAAAAAAAAGTTATAAGATGAGATGAATATGTATTGACTGAAATATTTACGACTCTTCTTCCCAGAAATGCTGGAACTTCAAAGCCTTTGCTAACCAAAAATATGCTCATAGCCTCTTACTGCTCCACACATCAAATCAAATTTCATCTTTGACCATGTCACAGAATAAAATACTTGAGCGTACTTCTCGTTTTTGGAATCTATCAATTAATTAGACATGATTTAAAAAAAAATCTCTTGTTAATCTAAATGCCTCAATAGCTACAAACTTATATTTAAATTATAACAGAGAAAAATTATTCTCGCATTTGAAATGTGTATAATTTTTTGCAACAAACTATTATACAGGGTCGAATTAATCGGGATATAAATTATAGTTATATAATGTAATGTAAAACCCATTGCACAAAATATCCAGCCCATCTGTACCAATCTTAATACAAAGCAATTGCTATTGTAGTTAATTCCCCTTTAAACTAAAACTACTATTACATTTTCACCAAAAAAAAAAAAAAAACTAGTATTATAAATACCGAAGAAAAACCGTAAACAACACAAATCAAATTTGCTAGATTTGTCCTTTTGTCACACTATAAAATATTAGAAAATATTGAAGCTACAAGACAGCAGAATGAGTATGACTATTTATTAGTCAATGATAACTTTATATTATAACAATTATCACCTACATGATACGACAATATAAGCAAAACTATCACCATAGACAAAAGAAGCACTTAAGATTCTAACCATTTCGAATCTTTATCTTTAAATTTAAATCTACAAAATGCATTCCCGAGAACCACAGTGACAACTATTATTCCCAGGTCCCAACTTAGATAATTCAACTCAGCTCTCTCCCAGCAAGTATGTGCTTGAAAAAAATTTAATATTACGGGTACACTGAACTTGGTAAACCCATTTACTAAAAATGGATGATATTTTTTATTTTATTTTAACCCTTGTTTTTTTTTTATATTTCCCTCCATATCCTAAGAATTTTCCTCATTTAGTCAGGGTGTAAGTACACCTATTGTATCGAAAGTTTGCTCATGCTTTACACATCAAACGCCGTTTTGTGGGGGAAGGCTCTTATCATTTTTTACAAGATTAGGAAATCAACTATGATTTATAAATCTTTCAATATATCCATGTGTTTGTACCTTCCAACTTATCAAAAACAAAGAAGATATCTATCATAAATATGCCCATATTAAATATATACTCGTCAATACAAACACCAAAGAGTTTGTACCTTCCAACTTATCTAAAAAAAATTATATTTTTTTAGTGTGGACACTAGATTAACAAATTCCAAGAAAGTCCACGTTTGGTTATATTTTGTTGTGAAACTTCTTTGCATCTGTCTGATATTCCAAATGCATACCACATGCGAAGATTCTTTGTGATCAAACCAAATACAAATCCAAATGGCTCTAAGCACATGTTCCAAACCAGTCATAAATTCATCAAACATATGCAAATGGGGCTGACTTTGGTGAACCTCTATATGGGAGTGATTTACATTATGTAATAAGAAATTTAAGGTTGGAGTCCTTTCTGTTAGGCATATACTTGCTCAGTTTATGCTATTTGAGGAATCAAATTATTAAATAACTCAAACTCTTCAGTCTTCACCCTTCGAACCCCATTAATCTTTCAATGGTTTAGTTATCCAAGCTTATTGAGATCAGATAACAATGGTTCCATTCTAGAAAAACACCCAAATTTTCACATGCTCAATTGTTTAAGAGACGTTTTAACAAGGAAAAGAAAGAGAAGAGAGAGATTTGTTTTGTGGGGAACAATACTGTACAGTAAAATTAATCTATAATTTACAAGATTCACATCCATTATCCGTATGAATATACATGTTGCTCGTATACTTGTGGCCTAGAGTATATTCTTATAAATTTCCATAGACTGCACAAAAACTCAAATGTTGATTCTCATACATTAAATCATAGACATCCATAGTAGGACAGGCATTGATATCATTATGAAATATCATTAATTTAAGCAATTCATATCATAATGAATAGCAGTTGTTCCCACAAGCTTTCCTTAAAGACGAATGCTACAGGTTCAAGGAAAAGTACGCATAGTTCAAAGCAGCATCATTATCATTACCGGCGAAACGTTCTATAAAGCAGGAACTATTGAAGTATAATAATAAAAAAAACAGCACATAAGAGTATTTCTAAGTTGTTACTAATCTTGAAAATTTGGAACATTTGTTGTGACCAGTCACAAAACTTAAGTCTATAATAGCCACCATGGCTTCTAAATTAGGTGACAACATTGGGATAATGCATGTTTGGTATGTATTAAAAATCTCCCCAGCCTATGCTACAAAGATGTTGCTTCCAATCTTGACTTGGTATATCCCAGACTAATGAGTTTCTGTACCAATATTTTCTCAACTTCTATCTGCAATCCATGAAAGTTGCAAAAAATAAAAGTAAAATAAATATTGAATTTAAAAATGATGCTAAAACATGTGTGAATAGCAACTTGAGAAAAAGAAAAGAAAAAGGTATTTAGCAAGCAAGGCACCCCCTACTGTGGCATTTGGGGAGGGTCAGATAAACTTTACACCCCTTGAGCAAAGAGACAATGTACAAGTTATAATAACTGGAAAAATTTTAAATTAACTATCAATTACAAGTGTTTGATTGTAATCTTCTGCCATATATAATGTAATGTCAAAAGCAGGTGCTGGGTATACTTGGCCGATTCTGAAAACTACAGTAGTAATGTACTGATAAGTAGGATAATATCTATTTTGAAGAGCTATAGTCAAATCTCTATATATTAGTAAAATAATCAAATATTTGAATATACAAGAAATATATAACAATTATGTATTTAAACTTTCTGAAGGAATTATACCTAAGTATATAGTTGGAACAACAATATAAATACTTATATAAGTTTCTGCAAGTATATTACTTCCTTGTTTTGAGATGTTGACTTAAATATAAATAGGAATATATGTTTTACAACAACATATTATAGAAATAAAGCGAAAAAAAAAAAACTTCTAGCAGCAAAAAAACCATTTACAAGAAGCATAGCTTCCCTGCACCAACTGCTAACATGCATGTGTGAGTGAGAGAGAAACCAGACCTCAAGCATGGGGCTATTTTTTGGAATATTGCAAGCCAAAATTATATTGAGACCAGTCTTCAACACTGAGAAACAAAGAATGTTAATTCATGAACCAGGGGAATAATATTTTAACTACCAAACATAATAACAGTTTACCTAATCGATGACCAATGCCAGACCCAGTATTATCAGAAGCCCCTCCAAGTATGGAAGTAATGGATACCATATTGTTCTGTGTTTATCACCACCACCACACATCACGATCCATATAAATAATCTTTAAACATACTCATCATGAGCTTAAAGGAATGAGAAAACTTACAGGACGAGTAGGAGCAGCTGCATACATGTGTCCCAATTTTGCAGAGTTGTAACCAATCCATACATATATCTATGATAACCATTCATCTCAAAAGAATGTTGAGGGAAAAAAAAAAAACAAAGCATTGCAAGATAATTGCTTCCATTATAGCACAAATTGTTCCATAAAAATTTCATTCTTCCAAGCCAAAAGTAATCACTAAACTGAAAATAGAACTGACACCACTTTGTTTCAAAAGTAAACATCCATATTGGGGGAACATAGGTAGCAATCTAAATTCTTCACCAATGTTTGTGATCTATATTCCTTTGATGATCTAAAGCCTAGTTTGCCAGTGACCCAATTGAAGAAACACCATACTTTTTTTTTTTTTTTTTTTGAATCCCTTGAAAACATAAAGAAGTGAGTTTGATGAGGGAAAAACCTGCTTGGGAAAGCGTATGATCTGAAAATGGATACTAACATCGTTGACAAGTTCAGAAAAGCATGTAATCTGAAACTGACCCTGTACATGTGCATGTGGATCATTCTCCTTCAATTTAAACTCTTCAACCTGCTTCTCCAATCCTTCAGAATCCATTATCACATAAAACTGCAAAACCTTAACCCCAAGACTCAACTAATAATTAATCTTGAACAGGTGAAAAAAGAACAAAAAATGGGACAATGGTCATAGCCCATAGAAAAATAAAAATAAAAATAAAAAAAGCATAATTGTTATACAAGTCTGCAAAATAAAATTCAGCACAGAATAGAGAGTGCTCCACTTTATAATATTTGATTGAGTCAACTTTGATAAAATAAGACAAACAAGTAACAAGGAAAACATAAAAAAACAAGAAACCCGACATTTTTCAATGTGAATAAAATGGTATGGATAAAATAAAATAAAATAAACCTCAAAACCCAATAAACAAAAAAGGGTACCATGGTGAAGTAATGTGTATAAGTATATAAAAGATAAGAGCTTTACCTTATGGGTATGCTTATAGTTGCAGAGTGAAAACAGAGTACTCTTCGTCTTCCTTGTTGCCAGTCAAAGGTGCGTCTCAGCCGTCATGATCCCTGCCTGCTCCTCCTTCCATGTCTTTCTGATTTACCAATTTAAGAAATGCTTCTGTTTTTTTTTTATTATTATTATTATTTACATTTTATTACAACCATATCAAGCCCAATACTAGAAGCCCATGCTTTCCTGGACTTTGAACCCAAATTATAAGAACATAAAAGAAAAAAGAAAAAAGAGAGTAAAATAAAAATATGGGCATGACTATATAGGGTCTTATTGACTATAATATTTTCATAGCAACTATAACATACTATATGGGTTTGAATCTCCTCGTGCTTCTTTTTAACATGGTCTTCATTGATAGATCTAATAATTAAGTTGATCATTTTCTCTTTTTTGTTTTATGAATTTTATCATTTAAATTCTGACAATGGGTGGTTTTAATTTTTCATATGGCGTGGTCACGTAAAAAAGAGAGAGAGAGAGAGAATTCATATTCGTAAGTTAAGTCCTGAAATTTAATGAAAATAAAATGCAATATTTCAAACAGTTATTACGATTAATAGAATAATTAACTATCTTCATACATAGTTTGGTGCACAACTTTCCTTTAGTCTTATTTTTTTTACTTATGTTGCATCTCACTTCGAAAAATGTGCCTTTTTCCTTTTTTTTCTTTTTTTTAAAAATTGATGGGACCCACTTTATTTGTCTCTTAACATGAATGAACTTCTCTCATACAACATGAGAAAAGTAATCCCCTTCCTTAAATTACTAATTTTACAAACAAAATGACAATTTAAAAGCTTGTTTATTCTACCGAAAAATAATTTTATTTTAATAAAACATAACTATCAACAAATAAATGGTTGCCACAGTTTGAATGACTTCTTCAAACACCATTGTAATGTGGTTATTACTATACGAAAAATAGCTTCCCAAAAACCAAATCATAATTAAAGAAATAATCCAAACAGTGCCTACTTTAAGTAACTTAACATAAAAAATTATCAAAACAAATGTACCAATTTCATCCAATCATGACTAATTTCAAATTTTAGATTGAAGCAAAAACTAAAACTATTCATATTCCGAAAGTTGCATTCAGTTTTGACCTGATTATATAAGGCCATTTAGTCCTCCACCTCTGGTCAAACACCAGGATTCAGAAACGTAAATCAGAGATGATGCATTCTACAAAGGAAAGTAATTACAAAGAACAAGCATATGATTTCATTATAAAACCTAATGTCTAAAAAGAATAAGAGGAATAGGGTGCATTTGACTCAGCCTTTCCTCTTTCTAGTTCTTTTTTCCAAAAGGGTACTCTAAAATGAATCTTGTATTTGGGTTTTCATTTTCCTGTTGCATGGTTGGTTAGCTGCGTGCGTCCAATATGAGATAACCTTGATGATGGAATTAGTGGTGCTTCTTCATCAATGTTCATATCAGAGGCTGTTCCATTACCTCCACTGCTTCCCTCATTGTCATTATTGTTATCTGGCACATAAATATCAGAAGACTTCTTCTCGAATTTCCAGTCCTGTATGCAATACAAGAATTTCCTTAGGAGGTCAATGGATATTTTAATGAGACTATAGAAAGAAACTACATCGAAATGATCTTTTCTCAAACAAATGTTCACACTTTTTCTCTCTAACCAATAATTATTGACTTGGGAAACTGTAACGAACCAATTCAACCCAAAAGCTTAAGCTGTTAGGTGAGGTTACATTAATGGTTTTTATATATCTCAACACGCCCCCTCACACTAGAGCCCACTGGGCTTGAAGGGTGGACAATGCACAGGCTCACTTACCTGTGCGAAGAAAGAAATTCCGCTAGAAAGAGAGTGGGGGGCAGTGAGGATCGAACCCAGTACATCGAGGCTCTGATACCATATAAAGAACCAATTCAACCCAAAAGCTTAAGCTGTTAGGTGAGGCTACATTAATGGTTTTTATATATCTCAACACGCCCCCTCACACTAGAGCCCACTGGGCTTGAAGGGTGGACAATGCACAGGCTCACTTACCTGTGCGAAGAAAGAAATTCCGCTAGAAAGAGAGTGGGGGGCAGTGAGGATCGAACCCAGTACATCGAGGCTCTGATACCATATAAAGAACCAATTCAACCCAAAAGCTTAAGTTGTTGGGTGAGGCTACATTAATGGTTTTTATATATCTCAACAGAAACCTTATGCACATAGCTTCCCGACTTACAAGGGTACGGGTGAGGGTTGATTGTACATAGCCTTACTCTAGCATATTTTCAAAGAGGTTGTTTTTGATACACGAATCTGTGACCTTCCGGTCATAAAAAGCAATCTTACCGGTGTTCTAAGGCTCACCCTCTAACCAATTATTATTGACAATACTAATACAAATGTTGAAGAAGAATAAAGGAGATTAGACCTTTGTGATCCGATCTGGAATACTTTCAGCAGGCAATTGAGAGGCACGGACATCCTTAACCTTTATGTAATTGTACATAACAACTCCGCAGAGTGCTGCAGGAAAAATATGAAATGATGAGAGGAAAGGAGGGAGATTGAAAAGCATCTGATTCAAACAAAACTTACCAATAGCATAGCCTATTATATTCAGCCCGGTAATTGCAGATTCTGGAAATATAACAGTTGAAAGAGCTATTAATATCCAGTCTTTAAGTACACCGGCAACCCGGATGGTTACAGCACCAGTTCTACCAATAACTAGGAAAATGGAGAAATTCAAGGCTAGAGCACATATTGCATTGGAAAAGAAGATCCAAAAATTGAACTGAATCTGTGAAACTTCCATCACAGGCTTCTCCAGTAGGTACCAAGGCACAAAGAGAAACACAAAGCTGCATATAACAAAGCGCAAAAGAAGTTAGCAATTCACAAGGCATACAAGGTTTGCAGATATACATGCATTGACACTCCCAATAACATTACCCATTTGTTTAACCTAATAAGTTGGGCAATAAACTAAATTTATGACAAAAATGTGCTACCCATTACTCACACATGTGCATGACAGTTACGTTGCCCAAAACTTGTGCAATTTACATAGTGTATTAAATAGCAGATAGAGAGAAAAGCATTTACAGATAAATAGAAGTTATTACCGAAGTCCAGAAATTAGTAACAGATAAAATGTTAAATTTTCTGGTTGGGTTCAGTATGTATGACAACAGCGCAGAAACCAATGATTTGTCTAACAGAAACCTACTTGAAAATATCAATAGAAATACCTGCAGGGAGCTATGTAATATAAGCTCGTAATAGGATTTAAAGTCAATCCCTTCTTCTGTAGAAGAACTTGTGTTAATACCAGTCTTAAAGCTTCTGCAAAGATGCCCGTGACCTGGTAAACTGTACCAACTACATTAAAATGTATTTCCCCGTAGGAGGAAATGACAACTCCAACACTGACCAGCACCATGTTGAAGAACACATCACACCTTGCTTTGTCAATGCCGCATGCAACAGCCATAGTGAAAGTTGCCACTGGCACTGAAATATCAAGTTTTGGAATTTAGGAAACAGCTCAGATACTAAGAGAAACATGTGAAGTTCATAAAAACATACTCAGAGCTTTGAGCATCTGGATAAAAGCCACGGAGATGTGCAAGTAGGCAGTGTTACCAAACCTGTAGCAACAAAAGACATATTGCCCATATAAATAATTGTTTCTTCAGAAGTATTGACATTAGTAGGCGCATGTGAAAACAGGATGAGTAACATACACAATAAAATAAAATAGTGCTTACTACCAAAGTGATCTTTCAATCATAGTATCATACAAAGGAGCTACCATAATTTCGTAGAAACATCAAACTTTGAACAATCTAAACGACAGAAACTGAACAAATTCCAAATATTGGCAGGTCGTAATGGATAGTTTATGTGTAATGGTTTTATAATAGATGGAGGCCAAGAATTATAGTAGCCTGAAGAAAGCTAGCCGATAATCAGTTTTAAGGTCTCTGACTGACCTTTCATTGAGTACGGAATGCATAGTAATTCTAGGCACCAAATGATGATCGTGATTATACTAGGTTCTCTGACCGAGGTTTGAACAATGAACATCATACTTACGATCCATCTTACAGGTTTGCATAGTCAATGCTGGAATAACAACTCCACACTCATAAACATTAATATGGTCTAATGAGAACTTTTGACCAGACTGAAAGTATTAGAACTATACTTAAATGGGGTTACATGAGCAAACTTCCAGCAATCAAGCTTAAGATGATTCATGCTTCGTCAATGCTCAATCTAGCACATACAAATTGAATGAACCACACATGACTGAGCAAATTTTTAGATGTTTTTAATTCAATAATGAGAGGTTTCAAACTTCACTAAATCCTACTTGAACATGTCTAACCAAGTTTATTTTTCACCTCTCAGAACTAGAGAGTAAAAAGGGACATCAACGGTCCAATACTTGTCAAATTAAACAAAGTTAGGAAACACATACACAAGGGACATCTCCCATTAACAAATCTGAGAATCATGTTTATCTCAAATCAGAAAATTTTCAGTTTTCCCATGTTGTCGTGCTTACCATAGACTTGATGCAAAGAAAGCACTTATCGGTACCACGCAAGTTGCATATCTGGCACAGAAAGAACAAAGTTTCAGAAAGAAGCTTGACAAAGGACAAGTAAAGTTCAAGAAGGATTCAAATCAGAGGCAAACTCACATTTCAAATGTCATTTTGACAGGAGACACAACCTGCAATAACATAACAACGGAATATTGGTGAAGGTAACAACCAAATAATCAGATAATCAAATTTAATCAAGCAAGGGTGGTAGAAAAAAGTTCAAGCATAGAGGGTAGGTTTTACATATGGTATGAAGTGTATAAAATCTCAGCAAAAGTAAAAAACTAAGCACAGGAGCACACATATGCAAAAGAAAAAAATCAGAAAGAAAGTCAAATGAACTACACAGCAATTCATAACATTCTCCTCTGTACATACTATATGCATTTGTTTTCTATTGCTTGACATAAGTTGCATATAACATCATAGAAAATGTCATCTAAAGAAATAATCCAACACCAATACCAAATTGCACTTTATGTCAAAACTGACAAGTCTGTAATATTCTCTTCTCTTCTGGACCATATGTTATATGTGTTTGCCGAAATAACTTGAGGCAGCATGCATTTATGTAAATAAAAGATCATCCAAGCTAACTTATATTCAATATGTTACGAATGTTGTTAATGGAAAGAGACATTGATAAGTTTCTCTTTCATGCAGTGAGGCCAAGGAACTTAGTTAACATTATAGCATATATTCTGAGAATCTTTGGATTGCAAATTTGCAGTAAAAAAGTTGACAAACATGAGCAAGCTCAACTTCAAGAATTGTTACTTAAATAATGTTAGCTACTAGTATAATTTATTTAGGGTCTTCCATCCTCCCATGGTGAATCCAAAATGAAGAAATCAGGCTGCTGTGGTTTGATGGCCAATGCAAAGCTCAGTGAGATCTTACAAATTGATATTGAGAATCAGGATCTCAGTTTGAATTGAGCTTTCCTACTTACAATCTCAGGTTGCTAATGTAAGTGAGCTAGCACTAAATTCTCAACTCTACTACTCATGCTCAGAATAAATGTGATAATATATTCAATTTTCTGAAATAAATCCTTTTTAGTTTTCCATAAAAAAAAAATCTTGAAAAATTATTTTCCATTATTTTCCATTCCCAACACACTGGTTTATTTACATTAGAAAGGAAATGCAACCAAGACCAAAGCCTACATTTGTGCACGGTAATACCAATTATACAACTAAGGATGCAATCTAACATCTTTGCTGCCAAAATAAACACTCAGCACGTGCCCTGTACCAATATTGAAGATTAGAGGCAATGACACATTGACAATCAAAGGACAAAGGACAAAGGACAAAGGGCTAAGGACAGCTAAATGTGACTAATCTGTTACAAAAATTAAATCCAGTGTGATGAGTATCACTGAAGGATTCCAATGTATAATGTTTAATCCTCCAACACAACCATCTCTATCATCTTACACATGGGAATAGTACTAGTAACTAAAACAAAAGTCATGAATCGACATGCCAACTTGACAAGACCTAATACATTAGAGATATACAAGATATATATAGCAATCAAGTCTAAGTCAGTCCAAGAATCGAACCCCGCAATAGCAATACCGCAATAGCAATCATAAAAGAGAATAAATCAGATAGCAAAAAAAAAAAAATGAGCATTTTGCAAAGAACTAAGCAGAACAAGATGGCTTACCTTAAAGACCCGGACAAGGCAAAACGCCACGGCCCCAGAAAATCCCATATGAATCATGGTGAGCGTTATAGGAAGGGGAAAGTTAAAGTATTTTGGAGACAGAACCCACTGCACAAAACAAAAACAAAAAAAAAAAAAAAAATTCATTAACCATTCTTAGTCACAAACATTGTAAAGAAAACCCAAATCCAGAGAGGACCAAGAAATGTGGTATGTAGCTACCAACCTTGTTGTACAATATGACTCCAGAAGAAAGCAAGATGTAGATAAACAAGTAGACATAAGTGAGAAAAAGCGTTTTGTTGATCATTTTTGTGTTTGGGTTTCAACAAATGAACCCCACCAATTAAGAAAAAAAGCTTCAGCAGTCTATAACATCTTCCAAACGCAATTTAGCAACAAACCCAAAAGAGAATAAACTGTTCAGAAGCAGTGGGGTTCATCTCCCCAAACAAAGTTGCCACCTTTGCAATTAAGGGTAAACACTGCAAAATAAAAACAGCAATTATAACAATAATAATGGAATCAAAACAAAGGGAAGAAAAAAAAAAAGCCCAAAAAAAAAGATGCAGAAAACAGAGATTGTACAAAGAAGGAGTGTGGATCTGATCTGTTGCGCGAAAGAGAGAAATGGGGTACCC
Organism: Gastrolobium villosum; assembly: GCA_032173675.1. Taxonomy (NCBI): domain Eukaryota; kingdom Viridiplantae; phylum Streptophyta; class Magnoliopsida; order Fabales; family Fabaceae; genus Gastrolobium; species Gastrolobium villosum. The sequence continues at coordinate 195,301 of JAVKPL010003705.1, forward strand.
CCGAAGAAGACAAAATCCGAGGAGGTACCCACAAAAGTGTAGATGGATTTCAACTAAGGTTCTGAATCTGGGGAAAACAGAGAGACGGAGAGAAAGAGATCACAGAGAGAGAAACAAAGTGAAGAGAGAGAGAGAGGTTGGTGAAGTTGTCTGAATCGATAAATGAGATGTGTTTAGGAATGGCAGAGGAAAGTTACCACTTTCGAACAACTCATTAATGGGAGCTTCTTCGTATCATGTGCTCTCTCTGTCTCTCTATCTTACTATTTCTGTTTATTTTGTTTTGCTGTTTTTTCCTTTTCTAACTAAGTAAGAAATTTTATTATATTATAATCTTATTAAATTTGATTACATTTTGTCAACTTTTTTTATTTTTAACTGTATATCGTTACTTAAAATTCATAAATGTGATTATGTGTGTAAGTAATAAGTAATAAGTAATTAGGTAAGTTATCATCTCACCGGCCTTTGATTTTGGAATGAGAAAGTTTTTCTACATTAATTTTTCTTTTATGCAGAAATGGAAATTCATATGCAATTGATTTTGGGTGAATTTATGTGTATAAATTGATATTCCATTTATATTGGATTTAAAATCTTTGTTTTCCTTTTTAGTGGGATACTGACTCATGACTCATTTCTGGTGATTATTATCTAGTTCCAGTTTGTTTGTGGTCCTGAGGTTTTCTTTTATGCGCAAACAAAGGAAATATTTATTTCCTATAAGAAAATGTGTAATGTGTGACAATTTTTTTTTAGATATTCCTATAAGATTTTTTTGAGCAGGGTATAAATTTAATTTCGATACTTTTAGTACTCTCGTTATATTGTATATTGAATATTTCATACATTGTTTATCTAATTTGGTGAAAAGCATATCTCATATTTTTCCTTATTTTAACAAAGGAGTATGTAATCCAATTGTATCGAAAATAAGCTCACTTACTCAACCTGTGTTGTGAAGTACACTCATTGGATTGTGACAATCCCTATGAATAAATGAAGGGAGTGAATCTTCTCATGTTAAAAATTCATATAATCATGTAGAATTTTATATTTATCGCTCACTTCATATGCACTAAATAGATGGGATCTTAATGAAGAAATAAATATATACAAAAATTTCACACGATCAAATCATATAAAATTTTAACATGAGATCTATCATATAAAAGAAGGGTTTTATAATTCTCATTTAACATGAGAATTTGAATTTTCCTACATATCCTTCGATTTTCGTGCCAATGTGGGTCCTACACATAATTTTTTCTAACATATGGGTCCTACAACTTTTTTTTTACAACCTCTTACAACCATACCTTATTACCGTTGATTTCCGCTAATCAACGGTTATCATTTATTGTGAATTAATAATTAATTAATGAGTTTAATTTGCTAAAATGATAACTGTTGATTGACGAAAATCAACGATGATAAGGTATGGTTGTAAGAGGTTGTAAAAACAAATTGTAATTATAACCTTCCATTTTTTCATAACAATTTGATATATATTTTTTCATATGGTGACTATGTTTCCATTTTGTAATGTGCAAAGTGTGAACCTATGAAGCACCGACACTTCAAAACCCCTGACGTGTCGTGTCCGACACTTCCCGACACTCTCGGACACTCCGACACTCCCCGACACTCTAACACGCGTTATAGAAATTCAAAAAAAAGTTTAAAGGTTACGTTGTGTTGAATTTTTAGTTCCAACTATTAGATTGGTTGGATTACGATTACTATTTTATTGAGTTTAATATAAATATTTGTGATATCTTATGTTTCTATGTAAAATTTATGAATATTATAAGTTTGGATTCATTTTTTTGTTAAATTATTGAATATTAAATATAATATACACTACATAAATTAAAAATATTATTTAATATCAAAACGTGTCCTAGCGTGTCGAAATCTAACATTTTTTAGAATTAACGTGTCGGAGTGTCGTGTCGTATCGTGTCACGTGTCCCGTGTCGGTATCGGTGCTACATAGGTGTGAACTGCATTTTTCTGAGAGAAAAATAAAATAAGTTCATCAAAATAGGAATAAATAATCTCTACAGTTACAAAACGAATTTAAACGTTGCCCCATTAGTTAATGTAGTGTGTTAGAGTTGATGAACTAAAATTAGGTTATAGCTAGATGTTAGTTGGTGGAGAAGAGAAATTATGCAGTAGAGTTGATAAAATGTTAGCCAAATAGGTTTGAATTGCACCTCTGATTCTCTCACGTTTCAAATGTTACTTAGAGAAATAGACTCATAAGAATAAATGACGGTGACATGAAAGAACTGTGGTATGTGCATATACTTGGCTCTATCTGGTGGTTGGCTATTCCTGCAGCATAATGACATGCTAGGACTTCTTTAAATTGTTTCCTAGCCTTAGCATTAAATTAAGGGTAATAGTTTTCTATATCCAATTTGTTTTTTTGTTTTTTTTTTGCAGGTGGGGTTAGGAGAGAAAAATAAAAATAAAATAAGGAAAAAATTACTAGAGATAAGTTATTTGTATTTATTTTTAAAATGACGTTATTTTGGTATTGAAATCTTAAAAAAGTATAAATATAAAGATTATTAAACCCTGAAATAAATTAAAATTACAAAAATACCATGATTTTCGTCCCAAAACGACGTCGTATTAGACTTACTGTAGATAACTTATCTGCAGTGACGACAGAAAAAATGAATCTATAAAATAAAATTCACCTTAAATTTGTATATATAGAAGATGGTTTATTTTTTTATGTAACATTAGAATAAGAAATCCCTTAAATTAATATCAAGAAATGGTTAAGTACTTTTTTTTTATATTTTTTAGATATATATTTTTTTGCAATTCAACTCAAGTGTGATTAAGGTCAAAAACATCAAATCAATATATATGATATTAAACACTAATGTGTCAAAACATTTGTATCTTGATTATGACCGAATACAGAGGGCTCCGGGAATAAAAATAAAAAAAAAAATAGGACTGAGGTGAGAGAAAAAAGAAAAGATTGAGGAAAGATGAGAAAGAATAAAATAATTTAATATATATGTCAACTTTTAAATGGAAGGAACGGTAATCCTGAAGTATATTAAAAAATTCCCTATTATACTATGAATTTATTTTTTGAAATCATTAAAAAATGGTACAGAACTTTGTGCATGTACGGAATTTCCCTCTCATTTTTTTTATTTTTTTTTTGATTTGATGGGACATTAATAATATATGACATGTAGGTCTTATGAAAACAACGCATATCAAGATGGAGGTGAAATGACCTTACGAAATTTTGTCTTGGTTTCACGCATTATAGATCCAATACCATGGCCCATGGGTCTTACTTATCATATTGGACTCATACAACATCAAGTACATTTATGTTTTGGGTCTAAACTAGCCATAAACCAATTAAACAAGATTTTTTTGATTCATTTGATCATAACAATAATTAATATGGATTTAAAAACATCAAATTACCTTTTAACCTAGTTTTCAATAAACAAAAGAATCAACCAATGGGGAACTCCATCTAAGAGAAATTATTACAATATCCTTTTCTTTTTTCTTTTTTTATAACAAATTATTACAATATCCTAGTGGGGAACATTGGTTGAATTTTAATTTTACTACGGCTGAAACTTGACGGGAATTTTTATAATAATAATTACTTTTCAGAAAAAGAGAGGTGGCCTCTAATTTTTTTGAAAATATTATATATATATATATATATATATATATATATATATATATATATATATATATATAGGGATAGGATCAACTTATACTGGCGTAAGAATAATAAATCTTACACCAAATCTTAATCGATGATTTCCGTGCATCCAGTGATTGAGATTTATTGGGAATTAAAAATTAGTTAATGAATGAGACCTAATAAATTTTAACCGTTAGATGCAGAAAATCAATGGTTAAGATTTGGTGTAAAAATAATCATTCTTACACTGGTGTAAAATGATAATACCCTATATATATATATATTTGATTTTCTCATGTCAACCGCCCTCCGAGAATATCTCGGGTGGGGGATATGGCAAAATCCTAACTGACCCATATTCGCCCGTTGAGGCCGACCAAGTCGGACGAAATCTCAACGACGGAGCTCAGCAGCCGAGCCAGGTACCTCTATAAATAAGCACCTAAACATCTCAGGTACACACCTCTGAATCGCCTAGCTTATTCCACTCATTGTGCACACACAACACCCCCTGGTTATAAAGCCTATTGCTGGTGCGCAGTGATTGGGACCTCGGCATATAGCCTAGTAAGTTGGGCATATACATCATCTCTGAGCGCATACCATCTGGTATAGCAATACGGTCTACCTCGGACCTAACATTGGCGCCGTCTGTGGGAACTCGGTAAATTTCGATTCCCATAATACCATGACCAACACAAGATCCACGTCGGGCAACGCTCAGGGGCCTTCCCAAATGTCTGGTGTGGAGCAGCTCCAGGCCTCAGCTAGCCCGGTTCTGGTGGAAGTGCAAGTCGAAGAGGTCGGACCACAGAGGCCGCCTCCTAGACCACCGGTTGGAAACACAACGACTGTGAATCGTCAACCCGAGCCACCGAATGTAACTTCGATGGCAATGGGAGCAATCCTCCAGCGGATGCAGGAAATGGAAAACCGATTCCTAACACAACAACGACTAGATGCTGAGAGAATGGCCACGCTGGAGGCTGAACTACGAAATCGGACTGCTCAAGGTGGAACCGGAAGCGGGCCACAGGCTCAGGACGGAGGGAACCAGCACCAAAATCTGGGTGGAAATGCCGCTGCTGGTAATGGAACCTCCCAACCTCATAACACGTCCGCTCCTGAGGCCAACGTCCTGGAAACCCTGTCTCAACACCTCGGCAATCAGCAAGAGATAGGAGGCCAGAACATCGCCGTCAACAACCAAAACCAAAATTATCTGAATGACGATGAAGCTAATGACAGCCCGTTTACGGAAAGATTAATGAACCTGGCCATCCCCCCAAGGTTCAAGAGCACCAGAATACCTCCCTATGATGGGAGCCAGGACCCAGAAGCCCACTTGGAGGCTTTCAAAACCGAAATGCTGTTTAATGGGATTACAGGACCCATCAAGGCCAGAATTTTCGCAACAACTCTAACGGGACAGGCAATGACCTGGATCACCAGGTTGCCCAAAAACTCAATTGACTCGTTCGAAGACTTAGCGCGAACTTTCCGCCTAAACTTCGCAACCAGCAAGGTGCATCCCATGCCGGCCTACGCGCTGGGAAGAATTCGTCAGAAAGACAATGAATCATTAAGGAAATACCTTGATAGGTTCAAAGATGCAGCACTGAAGGTCCGCGGTCTCACTGAAGCTGTGCACCTTCATCTAATCATTTCTGGATTAGATGGCGACTCCCCCCTTGCAAGGTCGATCTACAAGAACCCGGTCAACGACCTCGAAGAATTCCGACGTAGGTCCGACAAATATATTGATGTGGAAGATATGCAACAAGCATACGTCGACTCTCGGGGGCGGAGCCCGTCCAGAAGAAGCCCAAATAAGAAGAACGGTAGAGATCGGGACCACAAGGGGTCCAAAAAAGGGAACGACACTCGCGAGAAGAAGACGGAAGATCGTTCTCCCAGAGCGAAGTTTGAGGACTATACACCATTAAACGTGCCCAGATCCAGGATCTGGCGAGAAGTGGCCCAGACCGAGATGAGAAACGTCGACCGACCTCGCCCCCTTAGGGCAAAAAGCGGATTGGACAAAAGCAAATATTGCGCCTTCCACGACCAAAACGGCCACATCACTGATGACTGCTGGGACCTTCGAGACGCGATTGAGAAACACGTCAGAGAAGGAAAGTTAAAACAGTACATAATTCGTACGCAAGGCAAGAAGAACAATAAACCCAGACAGAAAAGCCGAAGCAGAAGCCGAAGCCGAAGTCCGAGGCGCGGAGACAAAAGAGACCAGAGGCCAGACCGCAATGCCAAGGGCAAGGAAGTCGACGACAGAATGGAGACTTTTCCTGAAGCAGAATTTGAATGTAACGTGATCAGCGGAGGATTGGGTGGCGGAGGAGACTCGGCGAACGCCCGAAGGAAATACTTGAAAGAGGTCATGTCCATTAGAGACCGGCCATCTTTTAAGCCAGACTTCGACGGACCCGAACCCCCTCCGATATACTTCACCAGAGCAGAGCTGGCAAGAGTCGTGCCAGGACATACTGACGGATTGGTAGTCACTGGTGTGCTAGTCAATTGTCGGGTCAGGAGGATCTTCCTTGACCACGGAAGCTGTGTAGATATAATCCTCTGGGACGCCTTCAAGAGGATGAATTTGGATGAAAAGGACCTCAAGCCATGTGTCACCGAGCTCCTTGGCTTCAACGGATACCCATCTCCACCAAAAGGATATATTGACCTCAAACTGACCCTCGGCACGAAGGATTCCTTCCGTTCCGAGAGAGTTCGGTTTGTGGTAGTGGACACTTCCTCCTCTTATAATGTAATCATTGGTCGTCCCACTATTCACGCTTGGGACATGATGATATCCACCAAGCACCAACTCATGAAAATGCCAGGGCCCAACCTTGAAATAATCACAATTCCTGGAGATCAAAGAGAGTCAAGGGAGTGCTACTTTGAGACAATTCGGTCCCATCACGGGGATCCGGCATCTCCTCCCCGGACAAGGGGGAAGGATCAAGCCACCGAGTTTTCAGATCGGCCAGCAGAGAGGTCAACCTAGTCGAGCTCGACATGCGAGAGGAGCTTCAATCGCCTCGACCACAACCCGAGGGCGAATTACAAGAAGTCGAGATCCGCGGTGATGGCCAGGGCTACACCAAGGTCGGAAAGTCTCTGGAGCTAGAGTTTCAGAACGAGCTCGTAGAATTCCTAAAGACCAATTCCGACGTATTTGCTTGGAAGGCCTCCGAGATCCCTGGGATTGATCCAGCCTTTTGCTGCCACAGGCTATCGATGTATCCGGGAGCAAAGCCGGTATCCCAAAAGAAAAGAAAGATTGGGGTAGACAGACGCCAGGCTCTAAACGAACATGTGGACGAGCTCCTAGAGGCCGGATTCATTCGTGAAATACAGTATACTACTTGGCTGTCAAACGTAGTAATGGTTAAAAAACCAAGCGGAAAATGGAGAATTTGTGTCGACTACACGGACCTGAACAAGGTCTGCCCAAAGGATTCCTACCCTTTGCCCAATATCGACCAACTAGTGGACAACTCATCTGGCTTCCAGTTGCTTTCCTTTATGGACGCGTATTCAGGATATAATCAAATTCCCCTTCACCCAGATGATCATGATAAGACGGCTTTCATTTCGGAAAAAGGAAATTTCTGTTATAATGTTATGCCATTTGGCCTCAAAAATGCTGGGGCCACTTATCAAAGGATGATGAACCGAGTCTTCCAGACTCAGATCGGAAGAAACCTGGAGGTCTACATTGACGATATGATCGTCAAGTCAATAAGCACTTCAGCGCACATCGCTGACCTCGGAGAAACTTTCGAGCAATTAAGAGCTCGGAAGATCAGGCTGAACCCAGCCAAATGCGCATTTGGAGTACCAGCTGGGAAATTCTTGGGGTTCATGCTTACAAACCGAGGAATCGAGGCAAATCCCGACAAATGCAGGGCGGTATTGGAAATGAAGCAGCCACAAAACAAAAGGGAGGTCCAGCAACTTGCAGGCCGCCTTGCCGCCTTGACCAGATTCCTCCCAAAGTCAGCAGAGAAGGCACTGCCGTTCTTTAAGCTCCTCAAGAAGGAGGCAGAATTTGGTTGGGGGGAAGAGTGCCAAAAGGCATTCGACAACATCAAAGTTTGCTTGGCCACCCCTCCCGTACTGACAAAACCAGAGCCCGGAGAGACGCTGGTCCTGTACCTGTCTGTGGGTGAGGAAGCTATCAGCGCTGTCTTAGTCCGGGAAGCGGATAATCACCAGCACCCAATCTATTTCGTCGGACGTACATTGCAGGGACCAGAACTCCGATACCAGAAGCTAGAAAAAGTGGCATTTGCTTTACTGACAACGGCAAGAAGGCTCCGACCTTACTTCCAAAGCCACCGGATCATAGTGCGGACAAACCAGCCTATCAGGCATATACTACATAAGCCTGACCTGGCAGGAAGGATGATTAATTGGGCTGTCGAGCTATCCGAGTTTGATTTAACGTACGAACCTCGACCAGCAATAAAGTCACAGGCACTTGCCGACTTCATCTTGGAGCTCACCCCGGGCAATGAACAGGAGAAGTCGGATGAGGATATCTGGACCGTGTATGTGGACGGATCCTCAAATTCTAAAGGAAGCGGCGCGGGAGTAATCATCGAAAGCCCGGAAGGAGTATCAATTGAGCATTCGCTCCACCTGGCATTTCCGACCTCAAACAACCAAGCAGAGTATGAGGCGTTTATTGCTGGGATTATGCAGGTGAGAGAGCACGGAGCAAAAAAGAATCAAAATCATGAGCGATTCTCAAGTCGTCACTTCCCAAGTTGAGGGAAAGTACCAAGCCAAGGGCCCTCTCATGATGAAGTACCTCCAAAGAGTTAAGGAATTGTTTGCCGAGTTCGACGAGGTAATGATCCAATACATCCCTCGAAATGAGAATAGCAGGGCCGACATCCTGTCCAAACTAGCAAGCTCAAAGGGACCCGGCAACCACCGCACCGTTATTCAGCAAAGCATTTTGGAACCAACATGCGTCCTAATGATAACTACCGACACTGAAGATTGGAGAAGACCAATCGTGGCTTACCTTGAAAAAGGAACCCTGCCAGAAGATTCTAAAGAGGCAAAAAAGCTGGTCAGGAACTCGGCTTGCTTCACCATAGTAGAGGGTCAACTCTACAAAAAGGGTTTCTATGCACCCATGCTGAAGTGCCTCGACAAAAATGAAGTGGAATATGTGTTATCCGAGATCCATGAAGGCATCAACGGACATCACATGGGGGGCAAAGCATTAGCTAAAAAGGCTTTAAGAGCTGGGTATTACTGGCCAACAATGGCGGCTGACGCCATGGAACATGTTCAGCGATGTGAGCAGTGCCAGAAGCATGCACTGGTAATTCATGCACCCCCAGAGGAATTGCAGACCATAACGGCACCTTGGCCATTTTTTAAATGGGGAATGGACCTCTTAGGACCCTTCGCTGCTGCTGAAGGACAACTAAAGTGGCTGATAGTCGCGGTCGACTACTTCACCAAATGGATTGAGGCTGAACCACTGGCCACCATCACCTCGGCCAGGATTCGACGCTTCTTCGAGAGGAACCTGGTAAGTCGGTTTGGAATCCCTGCAGAAATTGTAACCGACAACGGAACTCAATTCATTGACAAGAAATTCCAAGAACTCATGTCCGACTTCAAAATAAAACACCGTTTCGCCTCAGTGGAACATCCCCAGACCAACGGACAAGCCGAGTCTGCTAACAAGGTAATAATCAACGGACTCAAGAAAAGGCTTGACGAGGCCAAAGGAAACTGGGTACAGCAACTACACCTAGTCTTATGGGGGTACAGAACGAGTGTTCAATCCGCAACAGAAGAAACCCCCTTCAGGCTAACATACGGTTGCGAAGCAATGATTCCGGTTGAGATCGGAGAACCGTCCTGGAGAAGGGCCCAAAGACTGCAAGGCACTGAGGGACAAAATGATGAAGCACTGCTGATTGAGCTCGACCTGTTGGATGAGTGCAGGGAGAACGCCAGATACAAAAATATGATGGCCAAGCGCCTAGTTACGGCTAGGTTTAATAAGAAAGTAAGACCTCGGTCATTTCAGAATGGCGACCTAGTGACAAGTTGAAAACCTACTACAGTTAGGTATGAAGACATGGTCAAAGTACTAGACTTTAGTCCACATAAA
>JAVKPL010003706.1:0-20609 GCA_032173675.1 Gastrolobium villosum
ATATCATTTCGAATTCAAAGTGTCTGATTCAACTGTGACCACATTATCATCGCATTTAATGCTATTAAAATCGGCTTGATGATTGATGTAGTCGAAGTATTGAGTATTGAATCATGTTATCCGGTGATTAAATGTAAATTTATAATTTATATTAAAAACTATAAATATATTCAAATAGCTAAAAAATAATATAAATTCTAAATATTTTAATATAAAAAATAATAAATTATACATTATTACCAATAAAGGATGAAATAAATATATAATGTGTACATTGTAACCTTCAGTTCAGTAAAAGACATATCTAATTATAAATCAAATAAAAATTTCATAACTGAGATAATATTAGTATTATATGTACATAATTTATGTAAGTCAATAAATAATAGATCACTCAAATATGTCGATTATGATTTATTTATTTTTGAAAAACTTTTTTTTGGAATATTTGTTTTTAAACCTAGGCTGGGTTACCGGTTAACCGATCGGGTCATCGATTTTCACCAAAACTAATTGGGTCACATTAGATCTGATACTTGACCGATATAATGGGATAACCGGTTGATTGTGTTCCGGGTCAACCCGGGCCGATTCATCCCATTTTTAAAACATTGATCGCTTTAGCTGCCAGTGCATTGACTCATTTTTATTTTAGTTAAGAGTGAAAAAAAAAATCAATTTTTTTAATTAAAAAAAGGAAAAGTATCAAATCAAAATCATTATTGGTAGGAATGAAGTAGTGCTGATAACCTTTTCTTAAGAATTCCCTCTGGGTGCACCTTTTCCTTTTTTCGTAGAATTACTTTTTTGAGATGCTTTTGCAGGTTAATGATACAGATAAACCAAAGAATTCCTGTTTCTCTTTGCTACGAAAACTGAGGTGGAAAAAAGCAATTATGTTAGGCACAACAAACCTGTCGTGTGAAAAACTGACTTCTTTAGCGATTTTGGAAAACTGACTTCCAATCATATCATGATGTCAACGTCTTTTGGTAACCAACACCTCACATTTCTGATTAGGCAAGTCATTTTCCATACTTGGGTAAACAACATAATAGCGAATTGAGAGGTTGTATAAAAATAAAAAATAAATCAATAAAGCATTTATATATTACTAATAGAAAAATACTTGTTTTTTTTTTATAACATAATAATTTTTTTTTATATACAAACAAAAATTGAACACATAATTTAATATAACTTATCCAAATCCCTCATCACTATATCAATACTCGTCGCTTAGAAAAATACTTGCTTAAAGTTAGTACATCCAAGATCCAACTATGGTATATTCAACCAATCACATCATTAACTGTTGTAGTTAACTATTAATTAATGATAATTATTTATTAATTAATGATGTGACTAGCTTAATACAGTGCACTATTTATATACATATGTATGTTTTTTTTTTTTTTGTAAAGGTATACATATGTATGTTATTAATACATTAGTACGCCATTATTTAACTAATAAACATCGCTGCTTCCGTTTTAAAATATTAATCGTTAAAGGTTGTAAATAAAAAATAAAAAAATAAGAAAATCATTACATACCCTTACTTTCAAAAAATATAAATATATTTACACTGTTAATATCTTTCATTCAACTTAGTGAAGATGAAAAGCGACAATGAAAATAAAAGAAAAAATAAATAGTGCTTTCTTGATTTTTATAAAAGTGATAGATAAATTAAAAAAAAAATTCTTTAAAAAGATTAATATTTTGAAACAGATAGAGTAACTATATATTAATGGTGTTGATAAGTCCAACACCAATTGGACCGAGTCTAATCACACCTAAGGAAAGGTAAGAGGTTGATGAAATAATTTAATATGATCTAGGTCCACCATTTATTTAGTGGTTCATTTTTTTGTAAATTGAAATTTATTTTTCATTCCTATTATTTTCTTTTTGATTTTCTCCCTCCGTCCCTTTTTTTTATTTATTTTGGGGAGCGACCACCATGGTCCCGGCCCACAAAAAATCTTCTCGTTATTGAGATGTTTAGAAGCTTGGCGAGATGAGATATTACGATGCGAGATGGTTGGGCAGTATTTGTACTTCTCTGGTTTGTATGAGAGCGACAGGGTACATGCAAAGGCACTTCAACGCTCAAATCAGTTTAATATTCAAAGAGATTCAAATACTCAGTGAGAGATATCATACTTGGACCAATGACCTCTGCATTTATAGTGCTTGAGTGTCATATTTATCACCCTCCTTCATGAGACAATGTCCATGTTGATTGGTGCAGAGTGGTGGTCTCACTCAGACTATTCCTTGGTAGGTAAAGCCTGTGCTCAGAATATATTTTGTAGCAATGACACTAAGTAGTAGGGGTGTTCATTAACCGATTCAAACAGCGGTGACTGAACCGAAAATCGAATGTACGAAAAATTGAAAAATTAAAAACCGAAAAAAACCGCAAAATTTAATTGGATTGGATCAATTTTTGGAAGAGTTGGTGAAAATCGGTCCAATTCAATTCGATTCAATTATTCCAGAACCTTACCATCTACCTACTTGGGCATTTCCTCAACATAACCCAAAAATCATGTAGAAAAATCTAAATCCAAGACCCATTAACCCATCATGTTGAAGAAAGTGGGTTATGTTTGATCTATGTTATACTTTTTTTTGGTAAGATACATAATATATTTTTAGAGGAGGGATATTCTTACTACCAAAATTTTCTGCTACCAACTCACTACCTATCTAATCACCATTGGATCACCATTTTCTCTTTTTTGAAAAACTTTTTAGCATTCTCTCTCGTTGATTCAATGGTGATTAGATAGGTAGTAAGTTAGTAGTAGAAAAATTTGGTAGTAAAAATATCCTTCCTCATATTTTTATTACATAGGTTATTGTTGTATAACAGCTCCTTTATAGGATGAAAATTGGATTACTTTGTATCTCAGGCAACCATATTATAAATTTTTTGTTGAAAGTAAAAGATGATAATTTAACTTATTGTTGTACAATGCTTCTAAATTGTATAATAATCATCATACAAACTTTACAAAGCCGATACATATAAAAGATGTTATTTTCCAAATAATCAGAATACAAATCTTAGACTTTTCAAAAAACTGAAAACCGATCCAATCCAAACCAAGTAAAATTGGATTTGATTGGATCGGATTTGAAAAAAAAAAATTCAAACCGAATAGATGATTACATGATTAAACTGAAGAAATTGGATTAGATGATTTTTACTTCTAAAATCGATCCAATGCAAATCATGAAGACCCCTAGTAAGTAGGATTTGTGTCCAATTTGTCTGAGCTATTGTTTTTGGCAATGATGATTCCTTTCGGTTTAGGTTATGTTGATTTGTGGCCAAGTTATCAACAAGATCTTTGCCAATCATGACGAGATGGATTGCGTTCGTGAACGAATTGGACCTTTTAAGCCTTAGTACAAGTGGGTCTCTTTTCCATATATATTAGGTTCGGATAAGGTGTATCACTGTATTAATGCTTTTACTAATTAGATGCACAAAAGTTACGTATACTAGGAGAGATATTTTTACTAGTAAAATTTTTCACTACCAACTTACTACCTATCTAATCATCATTAGATTAACATTTTCTCTCTTTTCAAATTTTTTTTAACATTCTTTCTCTTTGATCCAAGATGTGATGTGTAGTAAGAATTTTTGGTAGTAAGAATATCCTCACACACTAACTTATAGAATAGTCTCTCTAAAAAATTCTGTACACCTCATTCCATTTGACGGTTTTTGGTAATAATTTTTTTTTTTCATTATGTTCAACACAAATGTTTCGTTTCAAGTCAGGAGTGATACAAACCGAACCAATTTAATTAAAACTGAGAAATCTAATAAATAAAATAAAAAACCGGATAAACCAAAAAAAAAAAGAAATTGAAAAACCAAAAAACTAATTGAATCGATCAATTTTTAGATCCAAATTTCAAAACCTAGTCGATCTAAACTAAACCAAAATCTTATATATACTTTTTTGAAATAGTATTTTACTTAATAATATTTTGTATTATCCATACTTAGTTATGAACCTTTCTATTATAACTCAAGCCAAGTTTAATTCCCTCTCTTAGGTTTGTACCTATATTATAAGAACAGTAGGATTGATGATTAAAATAAAGTTGTAGTCAAAATTTATATTTGTATACATCATATATTTGTTTAAACATGTATTTAATGTATCTGATAAATTATTTTACACTTGTATTTGAAATATTTTAATAGAATTAATTTTTTATACCTTGGTAAGTTCATATATTATTATTTTTATTTATTTTCTGATAAAAAAACCGATGTAATCCAATCCATGAAAACACATGCTCCCTGTCCCCTCAAACACCATTTGATGGCCCAGACTTCTGAGCTTGCATGGACAAAACTATTCTATTTGTGACAACCTATTATCTTCAAGGTCACCTAATTTTCAGATGTTCACCCGTGACCTAACCCAACTATATGAATAACATGGAAGATGGAAGAAAAAAAGAAAGAAAACAGCTCAATCATAAGCAAATAGTGCTTTTTTTCAACAAAATTGATTTCCAAACAAGTAGGAAAAACTCTCCCAATAACAAGCTCATACAAGGATACAAACAAAAGGGACTTTGGATCTATTTGACGATTGTGTTTTGATTTTTTTGTTCTTAAAATTATTTTATAGAATAGTTATGGAAACATGTGTTTTCTGTGTTTTTTTTTTTTTTTTAAATTAAACATGTATGATTCACAAAGACAAAGACATAACAGCCAAAAGTTGAGTTAGGAAGCATCATGCGAATTTTCCTTCCTACCTATTGTATTTCCAATTTCTTGAAAAGCCATACAATATTAACAAGCAAAAAATTTTCAAAGAAAGAAGAGGAGGAAGAGGAACTATAAAAATCAATGATATAACATAAAAAGATCAAAATAAATATCACTCAAGTTTGGATGATCCTTCACAGGAAGGCAACCAGGTAAACCTGAAATTATTACACAATGGTAACAAGCAATGCTTCTGATATTGGTGATCCACCATATTAGCCGTAACGTTATAACCTAAATACTAATATTGAAGCACATCCCCTTCAATTGGATGTCTCAAACCATATTTCTCGACCAACATCTAATTGAATTATTAGTTTTCTTTACTTGTTTCAAGGCTGCTATAAAAAAATGATCTAGTTTGTAAGTTCAAATAGTTTGGCTCCGGTTATGCACTACAACCATTTAAAATAAGGGTAATAGTTTTCTCATACAGTAGGAGATAAGTATTATCTCCTATAGACTCATTTGTGCAGGTGGGGTCCACTTTCAGGGAGAAGAGAGAAAAAGTAAAATGGAACCAATCTTGAATTTGTGTGTGTAGGAGATAGATTCTATCTTATGTAACATAAGAATAATAAATCTCTTAAAATAATTGGAACAAGCCTAGGTGAAGTAACACGAACACAAGTGAATGGCCTAAAGGAGCTTCGTGGATGATTAGTTGATGCCCTGGAACATCAATGGGGCTTGATGCACTTCTCAAGTTTGAGGTGTTACCTAACATGTTATTACATGACTACAGCAAAACATTCATATAAAAGCAAATGCTGCAATCTGGGGAAATATTTTTAGTTGTAAAACAAGATTTTAGCACCATTCTTTCCACAAGTAAAGAGGGAAGAAAAGGGGTTTTGTAACTAAGTTTCAGAAGGCTCCTCCAAACATGAATTGTTTTTAATTCATAAAGAAATAATGTCGTGGAATAAGGGGCATGTGCAGACCTGCTGTATCAGCTAACTAGGTCTCTTGGCATGACTCAAATAACATGGAAGAAGTTTGGAGGGGCCAAGGGAAATTGGATTTCAGGGAAGATAGAGTTTATTTCCTAATTCCTACTATATATAACCCATAATGTTGGGGGAATACAACATTCCCTTCAATCTAAATGATAATACCATACTCCCTCCATCAGAAGCATATGTTAATATTAGTGATTGGGAAAAGCATCACAAACAAATTATGCACAATTTAACAACATTCCAACATCCACGGATGAGAAGGGTAAAATCTACTATCAAATACAACTCTAGCTAACAGGCTTCCTTAGAAAACAATATTTCTCACAGTCTCATTCTCATTCTCATAACCCTTGCAATTCCATGATACAACTATCTACCTTGGAAATGGATCCTCTCATGTGTAATTTAACATGATCCTGTCATGTGAAAGGATCTTAACCATTAATAATTAAATCAACAGTGATGATTGTGTAACTTCCTATCCTTATATTTTTTCTCTCTCCTCCCTTATACCATTAACCCACCCATGTATGGTTATGATTTCCCCACATGACATTGTCATGTTAATTAGCACATGAGAGGATCTACTCCCATCTACCTTTATACAAAACAACTTCTCTGGTTTCTTAATAAAAACAAACCCCTAACCAAACTCTTACACATCTTTTAAATCTCTCACCAATTTCTTACCTATCTTTTACATATCTCACACATATCTACCAGCATAATAAGAAACTATCGGTAACAATCTTCAATGAATTTTTGGTCAAACCCAACACATAATGAAGTAGTAAACAATAAGTAGCAAGATATGGTAACTAAACTGCAACTGCAACTGCAAGCATGATCGTTTCATATGCCATCAAGAATCACATATTAAATAAAATTCTAAAGTGCAAACATTGATAAATCAAAGTGGTTCCCAAGCAGGACGTGCAAATATTTTACATAGTTGGTTACAATAAAATATACATGATCAGAAAATCTCCTATAAAAGTATTTTTCACATCTTATAGACACACAACAACAACAACAACATCTAACAAAGTAATTCACATCACCACCTACATTCTAATTTTCATCAATCCCGGTATTCTTGTCAACAGCCACATCAATTCTTTCATACCTGATATCTGCAGGGTGGTCAGGGATTTTAGGAAGAGACTCTTCTTCATGCCTTTGGAAAAAGATCACCCACATAAACAGCACCACAAAAGTCACCAACGTAACACACCCAGTCCCGAAAATCACCCTAGCAAGAACTTTCAAGGGACGAAATTTCCCATTCTTGTTAACATCGTAACCAAGAGGTTCCGCAGGTTGAGAATGCAATGACTTTGAAACATTCCTCAAAGCAACCTTCCATGAATAGACACTAACAACCTGCACGGACTTGTCATCATTGGAAGAGCTGACCCCAACAAACACAGGTTCACCACCCCAAATCTTAAACAAATCAATGGAATGCGAAATGATTGGTTTTGAAGGTTTTTGTTCTCCCATTTTGCTCAACCTAACTTCCAATGTCTTAGAACTAGCCTCATAATCAACCCAAGCATTCAATTTTTTTCCACTGTTGAGAACCAAATTCACAGCTGAAACATTTGCAACAGCCACCGACACGAGGCTTCCAACATCGATGCCCACGTGATTCGCATTCAGATCACCCACATTGTCATCCTTTGACGTATCGAACTCAACGGCAAGATATTTGTTCCGTGAAGAAAGCCCGAAGGAATCGTTTCCCGGGAACCCGGCGGCGAAATCGCCGGGAACCAAGACGAGGACGAGGCCGTCACCGCCGTCGGGGGAGACGGAGAAGGAAAATTCGGCGGAGAGGGAAGTTGGGTCGGCAAAAGTTACGGGCTTTTGGCGGAGGAGAAGGCCGGAGCTAGAATGGGTAGGGCGGGTGAGTTTCACGTGGGACCCACCGTCGGAGACAACAACGTGGGCATCCCCGAAGAGGTTGATGTCGGGGTCGAAATTGGGGAGGGATTGGGTGGAAGAAGGTTGTACGAGGAGAAGGATTAAGGAACAATAAATGAAGAGGGACAATGCAACCATACTTGTAAATTTCGATTTCTATGGAACAACAACAACAACAACAACTTTATGTATATGGGGTTAATTAATCCTTAATCCTTATTCCTCTTCGCAAGCTAATGTTACTTGTTTTCTGTTTTTGGTAGCGCACAAAATCTATGCATTTTTTTGTTGTTGCACTGTGGCCTCTGGATGTTGCTGCTAGCTATGCCTACCGCTCGATCAAACTTTGGTTTTAGTGTGTCCTCTTAGGTAACATGTAAGGTATCTCTGGGGATTTTAGTCATGCAAACTATGTAACACCGGAACTCCTACATCTTAATTCTAAAAAATGTTAGATTTTGATATATTAGGACATATTTTAATATTAAATAATATTTTTAATTTATGTAGTATATATTATATTTAATATTCAATATTTAACAAAAAAATGAAACTAAACTTAAAGTATGCATTAATTTTGCAAAAAAACATAAGATATACCAAATATTTATATTAAACTCAATAAAATAGTAATTATAATCCAACGAATCTAATTGCTAGAATTAAAAACTTAACGCAACGCAATCTTTGAATTTTTTTTTTAATTTCTATAATGTGCGTTGGAGTGTCGAAGAGTATCGGACAATATCAACATGACATATGATGATTTTTGAAGTGTCTTGATTCATATAGATAAACTCGATCCTTTAGACATTCTTTGTCTCAATACATTATCTTAAATGATTGAGATGTGTTACCTATGTTTTCAAATTCGTGACAGTGAAAAATCAATATTTAATTGGACTGATTTAACTAATTGATGATACTATTAGGATGGAACTTATAAACTTTTTTTCTTTTACAATCACTTTTATAGTTATTGAATCAAAATCAAGTTTATAGTTACAAAATAATATTAAATGAAAGAAATTAATTTAATTTTAATCCAACAACCATTGTAAAAAGTTGTAAATAACGTCTTCCTAATATTATTATTCAATATCTTTCTTATGTTTCGTAATATCTATTTTATATTATTCTATTTGAAATAACTTTTAATACATGGTTTAATTCATTTGTATTTGATTTATAATAAATTGTTATTTTTTTATATTAATAATATTAATAAAATATATCAAATATAGATTTTATTTTGTTAGCAATATATTTAAGAAACAATTTTATTAAAAAATAATGACACGAAATTAAAATTTTAGTTTTTAATAATATTGATAAAAAAATATTATTTATAAATATTTTTATATTAAAAAATTCAATTCATATGCCAAAAAAATATAATAATATTTAAATTGTGCATCTATTGTACCAAAAAAATATGTGTCTATAGTCAAAGTTCAAAATAAACTAACTGTATCTATATTTATAAACTAATAAAATTATATAGTCATTAAATTTTAAATATAACTCTTAATTGTATTCTATGATAAGTATATCTAAAATTTTAAACAAAATATTATTTTGAATATTTTTACTTATAAAGTGTTCATTAGAAAAAAAAATTAATTTAAATATACATTAAATAATTTTTTTTGATACATACATTAAATATTTACTATTAAATAAAAAATTCACAATAATTTAAATATACATCATATATTGAATTTAATTAAGCTGTGTAATGCGCGAGTAAGTTAATTAGATATGTTTATTATTGTTTGACGCAAGAAAAATGTGAACTCATATATTTTGCCAAAAGAAAATAAGAATCCGTTGAAAATATTATTTAGTTGTCAGCGCAAAACTCGGTTGATCTTATTCATATGCTAGCTAGTTTTTTCTTCAACAGTATTTTTTTTTGGTGATCTTATTGTAATAACAATAATTGCATTCAGAGCTGGCTTCCAAAAAGATGAATTTTTTTTGTACCAAAAAATAAAAGAAAAGAAAAAAAAGATGAATTTTTCAAAGCAGGAACAGGCTCATCTTATAGAAACATTTATTATTTTGTATCGGTGCGTATACGCGCAAACACGTTGGATTTGGTCATATGCTTCTCTGAGTTTTTCCTTCTAGTCTTTTTCATTTGTTCTACTATACAAAATTGTGTGGAATTCAACCAACCGGATATTCTAAAATTCCAACATCAACCTAGACCAATTGATGTTATATTGTCAAATACAACCTTAAGCATATATATATATAATTTATAAATCTATATTAGAAGTCTTAAAGGGTCCGATTTATCTAATTTTGGATTTGAGTTTCTTCATCTTTTTCAGAAATTGAAACTTTAAATAACTTTTAAATACACAAAACTTAAAAGTAATGTTATCAAATTCACTTTTACCCAAAAAAAAAAAAATTATTTTCAAATTCACTAAGATAAAAAGATTATGACGTGTAGGTTAATACAATTTTTATTCAAATTATAATATAAAATATTTTCAATTTAAATTGTCATTAATATATGTGATATAATCTAATTTTCAAAAGGTATATACTAATTGCAATTTTATTAATTTGTCGGATTAATTGATGCAAATTAGGGCGCGGCATTAAGGAATATGGTCCAAGTCCCAATTGGTCCAGATACTAGAGCAAATAATTTTAAGGAAACATTCAACAGGTTGATTCAATCCATTAAGCATCACCTATGTTTTCAAGAATATGACTTCAGAAAATTCGACAATATAAGAATTGGATGTGTCTTGAACTTGAACTTAACGAATAGTAGATTTTATTTTATTATAATTAAATATTTTTATCTTTATATTTATATATTTTTTTTGTTTTTCGAAAATTGTTATCATTATTTTTAAATCTTTCTTTAATTGGCTATCAAAAAAAAAATTCTTTAAATTTAGAATTTTAAATTTTGATTGATTTGTAATTGTCCTATAAAAGAATATAAAAACCTCCATGGTCAGTAGTTGAATTTTCTATTATTTTGATAAAAGGACGTTTTAGATCTCTAGGGCTCGTTGGCTTTCTAAAATGGATGAAGAAAATCGTGAAGGTTGTGGACAATATGGTTACTGAGAGGTGTTAACGGGCCGAGTCGAGCCGAGCTTTGGTCTTAAAAGGTTAAGCTTGTGTTTAAATGTGTTAGCCTGACCAAGCCTGTTACATGTTATAGATATAATTATTGGCCTGTAGCCTGACTTATTTACAAAAAATAAAAGGGAAAACTTTACTTTCACCCATTGTGGTTTGTGTTTGTATCATTTAGCACCTTGTGGTTTAAAAATTATCATTTATACCCATTGTGGTTTCATTATGTGTCATCTAACCCCCTAAATGACTAAAATATCCTGATAATATAAAATATCAAAAATATTCTTAATAAATAAAATATTAAATTTAAAATAAATATCAAAATTATCCCTAATTAAAATTAAAAACCTAATACCGTTTCTCTTTTCTAATTCCGCAGAAGGACGTACGTCTCTGTTCTTATTTCTTGCCAAATTTTTTGTTCCCTGCAATGATAATTTTTGTTTTTAAACTTCTCACTTGCCAAAGCCTTTATGTGTTGAGGCTAGTGGTGGCAATACAGGTTTTGACCCGCTGGTTGACCCGTGACACGACCCGTCAAAACGCGTGTCATGTCAACCCGTGGGTCATTACGGGTTGTGTAAGTGTGACCCATTTTTTCCGTGTGGGTCACGTGTCAACCCGCGGGTCAACGTGTCAACCCGCACAGTGTCATTTTTTTAATTTTCAATTAAATATTATATTATATTATTATTTTTATTCATTTATATATTGATATATATTGTCATTGTTTAGTATGGGAAAGGATACAAGGAACTAAAAATCTCAAAAAATAGAAGCTAATATATTTTTATTTTTTTATTGTTTTTAATTTATTTACTTTTCAAAAAATCTCACTTTTTTTTTTAATTTTAAATTTTGCGGGTCGTGTCGTGTTGACCCGTGACCCGCAGCGGGTCGTATCAGGGTTCGTGTTTTGTGACCTGTTTACAAAACGGGTCGTGTCAGGGTCATGTCAAATAGTGTACGGGTCGAAAACGTGCCGTGTCATGTCGTGTCGGTTGACCCGTATTGCCACCCCTAGTTGAGGCACACATGCATCACTTTGATAAATTGAGTGCAAGGCCTGGTATCTATCTGATTACCTCATCAACATTCCACTGCAGCATATAGTTGATGATTGGAGGAAAAAAAGTAATATGTATGAATGGCCTTATCAATATTTTGGATCTGGATAATTAATATCATGCATGAATGACCATGGTCCTTTCTTCACATTTGCCTTGTCACAGCAAGGAGCTCTTCCCATTTCTCGCTCTATGGATAACTTTGATCTCTCTGAGTATTGGAATTTTGAACTCTCACTTTCTAAAATGAAACTTTGATGCGGACTGCTTGTGTTGTGCCTTATAATAACAAATATGGTTTTTGAACAGTTAATAAATTGTTATTTTATTATTTCAGAGTGATAGAGAGATGAAATACTGAAATAAAAGCATGGATAGGACGTCTACATACAATTTAATTTAATTTAATTAGGGTTTTAATTTTAATTAGCGATAATTTTGATATTTTTTTTTAATTTAATATTTAGTTTATTAAGGGTATTTTTGATATTTTATATTATGAGGGTATTTTAGTCATTCAAGGGGTTAAATGACACATAGTGCAACCGCAAGGGATATAAGTGATGATTTTTAAACCACATGGTGCTAAATGATATACACACAAACCACAATGGGTGAAAGTAAAGTTTTCCCAAAATAAAAATCTGGTTAGCTTGTTAGTCTGTTTAAAGAAAATAAGACAATAAAAATTTATCCAAATAAAATATACAATCAATAACACTAGTGATTCCATAAATATTCATAATTTCAACGTATATCCAAACAACATAATATAGAATAAAATCATTCAAAAATTCTGTTTAACCAATAAAATCGGGTGAAATGGATTGAGGAGAAAGAGATGACTATTACAATTAGTATAAAAAAATAATATACTAGGCCTGAGAGGCTCTAAGACCGAACTTTTGAATTGGAGCCTCAAGTCTATTTATTAAATGAGCTTTTATACAAGTGTCAACGTATCCCAAAAAATTGATCACGTGTCGGACGCGTATCCTACCGTGTCCATGTCAGACACGTGTCAGACACGCATTTTTTTCCCAAAATTAACGAGTCCGTGCTTCGGATGGAAAACAAGAGTATGAAATCGAGTTTATAACATGATTATAGATAGAGATATATGGGAGAAATTATAACCTTATTGTTAGTAGTTACATTTTTTATTATTTTAATAATGAGATAAATTTTTCTTATGTTGTAGGAAAGAAATTAACCCATGTTATAGAAATAAAAGTATAAGTGGGACTCACGGGTAAGAGGAGAGAGAAAAAAATGGTGGGACCCAACTTTTTTTTTTTTGGATATACCCAAGAATTTCTCCACCCCACATAGGATGAGACTAATCACTTTTGTGGATTGAGAGGGTAAGAATTTTTCCGCTTCCCACAAAGTGTGCTTGCCAGGATTCGAACTCAAACCCTTTAGATTCACAGCCCGAACCCCTAGAACTCAGCACTTTTTCATGTGAGTAGAAAAGTTATTTATCTCATCTAAAATATTAAAAGAACGATCTTTCCTTTTAGATCTCGATTCTTCTATTTAGGCATGATCTGAATTCTCAATCCTCATTAATTGATGCAAGAGAAATTTGAATGTAAAGCGTCTGATTGTAGTCAATATCGATATGTACATTCACGGTGGTCTATCAAAGAGATGCTGCAAGAAATGATAAATCATTATGCATTGAGAGGCTCAAAGCTGCTTGAGGTGGGTGTGTGTATAGTCACCGGAGGACCTAAGGTGGGTCACATGTCCGCACTTGCGGATATGAGATCTTGATATTTTTTTTAGTTATATAAATTATTATTTATCCTTTGATTCAATATTTATAGTATGAGTAAATATTATTTTAAGTCCCTTACAAAAAATATGGTCCCCATTTTAATCTCTTATCAAAAATTAGTCTTGAGTATGTCCTACAAAATTCAAAGTGGATCAATTTAATTAAAATCGTGATCCTCACAAATTCAAAAAAGACCTATATTAATCTCAAAAAGACTAAAATAGGTTCACTTTAAATTTTATAGGGACCAGGTGACTCTCTCTTTTTATAATGGACTAAAATGGAGACCGAATTTTTTGTTAGAGACAAAAAATGATATTTATTCTTATATTAGTTAGCAACGTAACAACGTACAGAGATGATTAAAATAACGTAGCAACGCAAATTGATTAGAGAGAAAACTTATTCTTTCTCCTCTGTCACATACCCATTCCCATGATTTTCCGTTCCCATGATTTCTTCATCATTTGTTATGGAAGCAACTAGATTATGAGCGGGTTCAAGCGTTAATTTAAAAAAAAAAATTTTTTAAAAAATGGGGGCACTACCCCCGAACCTCCACCACTAAATGTGCGGACATAGAAAAATTTTTCTGGGTCCGCTACCGTGTATAATGACAATAAAAAGAGTAGGAATCAAAAAATGTATATCTAAAAAATTTAACGCGTTATTTATAAATAGGGTTTCCTGATAAGGTGATATACCTTATCTCTCAGTATCTAAACTGTTTGTCTAATTCTAATACTGTATCGTTATTAGTAAATAAACCCATATGTTGAGTCTAGAACACTCTTTTTAATTTTTTTTTTGGATTGTCAATTTTTCATTTTTCAAATTTTACTTAGTTGTATAGGAGGACATAATCATAGAAAACATCATGTTCTTTTTTAATTAAAAAATATAATTATATCCGGTTGAAAAATAATTGTAGAGTTAACTTTCCTTGTCACCTTTTTGGGAAACAAACTTTTTTTTTCCTGTCAAGCTATCGTGATGATGAGACGAGTTTGAGGGAGTTTCAATAGATCATAGTGGCAAACGCCATGTCCAAGATGTCATAAAACATTAGTGCATGAAGGAACAAGTTGAGAGTACTACGATTAAGTTATCTATGAAATGGCTGAACCATGAACAAGGTTGCAATTGGCAAGTGAGAGCAATTAAACTGAAAAATAGTGGGTGGTTAGTAAACGGGTTAGTAAACATAGTTGTGTGAGCAAAATCATCTCCCAAGATAACAAATAGCTTGATTATGAATTTATTTCTCGGGCCATAATAGATACTATGCATTCTTTAAACACTATTGGTGTACCTGGGCAGCTACACGAACGAGAGGCAGAAGTAGAGAGAAGAAGAGAGGTAGCCTTTTAGAGAAAGGGAGAGGAATTTAGAGAGAAGGAAAAGAAAACTTTGAGAGAGAAGGAGAAATTTGTAGAGTGTGTGTGCAAAAATGAAAATGCAAAGGGAGAAGCTGACGTAGTCAGTAGAAGGGGAGAGAGCCGACAATATATATGACGTGATTGATGCAGTCACTTTGTGTGACGCGATTACATGGCGTCAATTTATTTGACGCGAGTGATGACGGGAATCAACTAGATCAAGCCACGTGGCTCGTAGCTCTTCCACTTTGTTTATGTGGAACCAAGACCCATCAATATTATTGACGGGACTAAATACCAAGTCAGGTGACCCATTTAGTGTGGCAAAACTTTCCGGATGTACTTTAAACAACAGAAATCTTTGCAAAATATTTGTAGTAGAGTGGTTTTGCCTAATGATAGTTAAGTAGGGTCCATTATAATGTGGGCTCAAGCTTGATGCGCATACCCATAAGCCTTTAATGCTGGAGTCTGGGTTAGTCGAACTCCAAGCCCAATTCACATTTTTCAATGGCTGATATTTCTATCCTAACAAAAACCTCCCATACCCAAAAATTATACGGGCAAGCTCCCTTTTTTTTCCCTTTCTTTTTTGGTTACGACTTACGAGAGAATGAAAAAATAAAAAAAGGGAATTCAGACTACCGAGAATTGATAAATACTTCAATTGTATTTTGATAACTTATAATTGAGCTATGAATTTGTTGGAAATCCACACACAATTCGAAAACAGTAAAGAGAAAGAGAAGAGAGTTTTGATATAGCAATTACCTTGATTCATCCAATGTAGACTATGTCTAGTTTGTCTGTATTATATGCATCTCATCGCCACTCGTTACAAGTCACTCGATTTACAAGGAAATATAAATAGTATTTAAAAAAAATCCAAAACATCACTTATTTATTGGCCAAAATCCAAACTACTAAGAAAAAGAAAATTATAATAAGTTGAGGCCCAATACCATGTCTTTACGGGTCAATTGACTTTATGCTAATCCCGCCAATAAGAACTCTCATCTATATACAATAAATATGAGTTATACCCGACATTTCGTGTACTATATACGTGGTCCTCCCACCTTCACTACCACATAGCGCCAATATTGATAGTCCTGCCATCCCACTAATGTGCAATGGCATTGTTGCCATGGTTACTCATTCATGTCATATGCAGTGCACAGGTGCTGGACCACGCTAGCTAGTAGCTACCATTACCATCCCTTTACCCATAACTAAACTTTGGCACACAAACCTATACACTAGCTATTAACCAATGTCACGCTTGACGCTACCCTTCTTCTATCATGTTTATGCACTTTGTAATATGTATGGTTGAACTGAAACCTAGCTGACTATTTCTGATCAGTCATTTGCATCAAAGACATGATGCACATATCCCTTTAAATTAACTACGAGGGAGGATATTTTTACTACCAAATTTTTTCACTACCAACTTACTACCTATCTAATCACCATTAGATCAAAGAGAGAGAATGCTAAAAAGTTTTTGAAAAAAGAAAAAATGTTTATCCAATGGTGATTAGATAGATAGTGAGTTGGTAATAGAAAATTTTGATAGCCATAATATCACTTTAAATTAACTATAGCTAAAATAGAGAATCCGTAGCAGTATTCATTGTTTCTTTCTGACCCCAAAACTAGGGTGCATGAATTGAATTGCTCTTGTTTCCACAACATGGTCACTACTTCTCCTCATTAAAGGAGTAGTTTGAAAATGTACATTGGGAGGTGCTGATTTTCAGTCAAATTCACTGTTGCCTTAAGGTCTAACACATGCATTATTATTACCTTAAGGTCTGTGCAACCGATGTTGAAACCTCACAAAATCAGGGATTTTGGTTTGGTTACTTGCAATGGTCCATCATTCAACAAGTAGCTAGGTTTATGGTAGTATATATATATTTTTTGATCAAACAATTAACATATTATTTTTCTTTTTAAAAATTGTTGATGTGTGTGCATAAAAAATATAATCCGTTAAATATCAAGCACACAAACTTAATATATTAAAAATTAAAAAAAAATCAAGGAATTAGAATACGTAAGATATTATTAAAGAATAATTAAACATATTGTGCAATTAATTAGGATAATCGTTGGACATAATGTGCAAATAACATTTGTAATTAATGTTTATTAGAAACAAAATTACATTTTTTAGCTTTCACATTTGACCTCTTATACCAAAATGCACATCATATGTATAACGGCCAAGAAATAGAAGTTTCATTTTAAAGATGAAGATATATAATAACATTCTTTGATTCCCTTATACCTTAACCTGAGTCTTGTTTGTTAGCAATATTTTATATATCGAATGTTATATCGTATCCTTTTTGTTTAAATAATAAATTCACTACTAGAAAATACAGTACCGGTAACGGAATTTCAATTAAATTTCCATCACAAATTTTGTGGTTGCAACTATTTTCCGTAACAAATCTTGTTCGCAACAAAATTTGTTATGGAAATAGAATTAAAACCATGAATTTTACGATGAAAATTATATCAAAATTCTGTCACTAAACAATTTTTTCCTTGTAGTGAAATTAAATTTTTTACCGTGACTTTCTTTGAGTTCAACTTATCTTTATGTAAAACGACGTTAAGGAGGTGTTTATAAAATAAAATAAAATAAAATAAAAAAACAAAACAAAACGACGTTAAAGATAGTGTAGTTATTTTTTCAAAAATGCATTTCGTGCTTGAGTTCTTACATTTGTATGTGCAGTTATACTATATTAGTAGGTGACGTATGCTTACATATGCGGTTCAAAACATTTTTATGACTCATTATACTTAAAAAGTTTGGTTTTATTAATCTTATGTTAAAGGAGATAAGTTATCTCATATCATAGTGATAAATTTGTGGGCTCCACCACATGGAAAAAAAAAAAAGAATGTGGCATAATTATCAAAGAGTGTATATGTAGGAGAGAAATTTATTACATGTAACATAAGAGTAATTTTCCCTAACAAATAATAATACTATCGTTTGGAAACAAAATTGTTAGAGAGATATAATATAAAATTATTGAAGGTTCATCAATTATAAGTTTAAGTTTTTGGATTGAATTGATTTTTTTTGCATAAATTCGATCCTCATTGTTTCCTACTTTCTAGTGAAATTTAAGACAGAAGAAAAGAGAAGAGAAAAATGAACTTGTACAATATTCACGTTTCAAGCTCAAACGATTCTTGTGTGAGGGGATATGTTAGAAAGATATAATATAAAATTATTGGAGATCTATTGCTTATGAATTTAAACTTTTGAATTGAATTAATCCTTTATAAAATTATAAAGAATTTATAATTAATCTGAGCATCTATATATTTCTTACGACAATAGTCAATTGTATATATACTTTTTCTTATCTATGCAATTATTGTGGTCGACCGCGCGAATGACATTTCTTGTCAACAACAGTACTTGGGATGTCTTATACTAGAGTTAAAATTACTTTGTAATTAAAATGAGTAATACATATCTTATAACTTTATACACACATCTTAATCAAACGATCCCTCATAAGGAAAAGAAAACAAATCTTTAGATCCTCAATTAATGGGTGCAACTTCACAAAGTGCAATAATTCTAAAGAATGAGAAGAAATTGAGGAAAGGAGTTTGAATTTGGAGACAGGTCAAGGTATCTGGGGCCCCAATGTGACGCACATACATTCAATCTATCCTCCAAAGCATATAACTTTTTATGTATATAAAATCATATCATTTTGATTTTTGAGATTGGTCTAATTTCTGCACAAGAGATTTTGGGATTAGTCTAATTTCTGTATCAAGCGAGGAACTCACTCTAGAATGTGAAGGATGGTGTATGAAGAAAGGAAATCATTTATTAAACTTACAAGTATCTTTTCTTTTTTCTTTCTTAAAAGAAACACATCTATTTTCTATTTTACTTTTCGCAGCTTATGTCTTCTATATAAAGTTTTGTGTAGTCCAAGAGGGAGACATTTGAAGTACTACATATTTTTATTTTTTATTTTTTTTAGTATTTTCTACTGCGAGGTATCCCCGCCCCCTTTGGAGGCAAGACTAATCCTCGGAAGCCATGTTTTTTGAAGGGTTGTAAATAGTATTTCGTGTACCCGATCCGATTTTTCCATACCCAGGACTCGAAGCCGAGACCACTGGTTAAGGGGTTAGCTGCCCTGCCAGCTGAACCAAACGGGTTTGGGTTACTACATATTTCACATTTGAAGACAATGTATACAATCTTTTTAGGTTCGATGTTTTCTTATGTTGCATGAAAACATGAGATAACAAAAATAGAGATAAATAAAATGTGAGTCCCACATTTTATATTAGAAAATAATAAAATAATTAATTGACACGAAAAACGAATTACCGTAGGAAAACTTTTTGCTCTCCTATTATATGAGAGCATGATTTCCCATCTTTTTATGCCCAAAAATTCTTCCTCCTCAGCCTAGGACCCATCTTTGCGTACAATTTTAATTCAATGTCATTTCATTAGAAATTTGAACTACGTACGGGCACCTCTCTAATTTAAGAAAAGGAGAACAGTGAAATCACATATGTTCTAGCTAGCTACTAGATTAGAACAATTGCGAAGGTGATCTTGTTCCAAACTTGTCAGTGTTTACTGATCTAGAAGCATATTAATCAAGATTCTAAAATGTTTACAAAATAAAAATAAAAATCAAGATTCTAAACTTTTAATGTCCTTTTATTGTATTTCCTTGTAGCTATGGTACTCATATGTGTACTATATATATATATAGATATATAGATATATATATATATATATATATACCTTATGTAAGTTGTCAAACATTTAATAGCTTTTAGTTGTATCATAAACTTATTAAATTTAAAACATTTATGATACAACTAAAAGCTATTAAATGTTTGACAACTTACATAAGGTATATTATATATATATATATATATATATATATATATATATATATATATATATATATATATATATATTTTGGTGGGAGTTGAACACGCAACTATCAAAATCCCTTACTGACCAATTTAATGACTTATTATTATTATTATTTTTTTCTTGCAAACCATACAAAGAGACCAGCTTAAGCAATTTTTTTTCAATCAAACCGAAATATGTTCATATTAGCAATGTTAAAGAACCTTGGGATAGACCAGCTTAAGCAATTTTTTTTTCAATCAAACCGAAATATGTTCATATCAGCAATGTTAAAGAACCTTGAGATACACCATCCCAAAAGCTAGCTCCAAAGGGTGAGAATGCCCAAAGCCTTATAAACTCCACATTAGTTGCCCATACAACCAATGTGGGGCTATATATCTCAACACGCCCCCTCACACGAGAGCCCACTGGGCTTGAAGGGTGGACAATATACAAGCCCACATACATGTGGAAATTCCACTACAAAGAAAGTGGGAGGCAGTGAGATTTTGAACGCTATGACACCATGTAAAAGAACCTTGGGATACACCACCCAAAAGCTAGCTCAAAGGGTGGGAGTGCCCAAGACCTTATAAACTCCACATTAGTTGCTCATACAATCA